>SJYC01042100.1:40-15521 GCA_006408675.1 Madoqua kirkii | reverse complement strand
TATATTCACAAAATAAAAATTTTGTCTCAGTTAAATGGTATCATCTTATTTTTCTCCTTACTGGTTGTTTGAAGTTCATTGAAACCGCTTTTAACCTATAGTTCAAGTAAATGCAATAATTTCATTCCTTTGTGCATTTTATAAGGCTTTATTTCTGATTTACTATGTTTTTGCTTTTGTACAGCTTGCATTTTAGAGGTTGAGACATAAGCAAATTACTCCAAGTGATAATATATTATAGAAAGTAAATCATAAGAAATAGAATAGACAGGAGGCAAAAGGGAGGAGTCAAGAAGGCAGAATAGAAGGGTGCAGAATTTGCCTCTCTTTACAAGTGCATCAAGCATACATCTACAAATGGAACAGTTCTCATGAAGCATCTTCTAAACACTAGTGGAAGACCTCAGACAAAATCCCTATACAACTGAGTAATATGAAAGAAAAAAAGGAAAGGGAAAGGAAACAGTACCCCTGGTGGGGAATTGATGTGAGGAGAGGTTCCCACACTTAGAAAAGCCCACTCATGGTGCAGAAATCAGCTGGGGCAGAAAGGGACCTTGGGAAGATTGGAAGAAAACACAGCAACCACTCTGTGGAAGGCAGGGCAAAGAAAGAATTTCACACATGGTGAATGCCACTGCCTTGCACACTCCAGCTTGTGTTGTGTGTCTTCTGGTGCAGAGGAGGGCTGGGTGCTGGATAATGGGTGAAGTAGCTGAGAAGGGGCTGATATCCAAAATATATAATTAACTCATGCAGCTTAATATGAACAAAAAAATCTAAATATTTTGCCTGTTCCTTGGTCCTAGGCCAAATTACAGGGAGAGAACATGGCCCCACCCATCAGCAGAAAACTAGATTAAAGATTTACTGAGCATGGCTCTGCCCACCAGGGCAAGATCCTGTTTTCCCCCAGCCAGTCCCTCCCACCAGGAAACTTTCATTAAGTCTTTTATCTTCATCCATCAGAGGGCAGACAGAATGGAAAACAATCACAGAAAATTAACTAAACTGATTATATGGATAACAGCCTTGTATAGCTCAATGAAACAGTGAGTCATGCCATGTAGGGCCACCTAAGACAAGTGGGTCCTGGTGGAGAGTTATGACAAAATGTGGTCCGCTGGAGAAACGAATGGCAAACCATTTCAGCATTCTTACCTTGAGAACCCCATGTACATCCTTAGTCACTCAATTGTGTCTGACTGTTTGCGATCCCATGGGCTGTAGCCCACCTACAGAGGAGCCCAGGCTCTTCTGTAAATGGGGATTCTCCAGGCAAGAATATTGGAGTGGGTTGTCTTCCACTCCAATAGAAAGTAGAAAGATTCTCCAGGGGATCTTTCCAACCCCAGGGATCAAAACCAGGTCTCTCAAGTTGCAGGCAGATTCTTTACAATCTGAGCCATGAGGGAGAAGCCCATGAATACTGGAGGATGTAACCTATCCCTTCTCCAGGGGATTTTCCCAACCCAGGGTTTGAACCTGTCTCCCACATTGCAGGCGGATTCTTTACCATCTGAGCCATGATGAGAACCCCATGAACAGTATAAAAAAGAAAAAGATATGACACTGAAAGATGAACTCCCCAAGTTGGTAGGTAGGTGCCTAATATGCTATAGGAAAAGAGTGGGGAAATAGTGCTGGAAGGAATGAAGAGGCTGAGTCAAAGTGGAAACAACACCCTGTTGTGGAGGTGTCTAGTGGTGAAAATAAAGTCCTATGCAATAGATAAGATACTGTACAGAAACCTGGAATGTTAGGTCCATGAATCAAAGGAAATTGGAAGCGGTCAAACAGGAAATGACAAGAATGAACATTGACATTTTAGGAACCAGTAAACTAAAATGGACCTGAATGGGACAACGTAAATCAGATGACCATTATATCTACTACTGTGGGCAAGAATCACTAAGAAGAAATGGAGTAGGGCCCTGGTAGTCAACAAAAGAGTGAAAAATGCAGCACTTGGGTGTGATCTCAAAAATGACAGAATTATCTCTATTTCCAAGGCAAATCATTCAATATCACAGTAATCCAAGCCTATGCCACAACCACTAATGCCAAAGAAGCTGAAGTTGAACGGTTCTGTAAAGACCTACAGACCTTCAAGAACTAATACCAACAAAAAGATATCCTTTTCATCACAGGGGACTGGAATAAAAAAGTCTAAAGTCAGGAGATACCTGGAATAACAGGCAAGCTTGGCCTTGGAGTACAAAATGAGGCAGGGCAAAGGCTAACAGGTTTTGTCAAAAGAGCACACTGGTCATAGCAAACACCCCCTTCCAACAACACAAGAGATGGCTTTACATATGTACATCTCCAGATGGAAAATACCAAAATCAAATTGATTATATTCTTTGCAGCCAAAAATGGAGACACTCTATACAGTCAGCAAAAACAAACAAAAAATGATTGGTAGCTGACTATGGCTCAGATTATGAACTCCTTATTATCAAAGTCAGACTTAAATTGAAGAAAGTAGGGAAAACCACTACATCATTCAGGTATGATCTAAATCAAGCCCCTTACAATTTTACAGTACAAACGATAAATAGATTCAAGGGATTAGTTCTGATCCACTGAGTACCTGAAAAACTATGTAAGCAGGTTTGTAACATTGTATAGGAGGTGGTGATCAAAACAATTACCAAGAAGAAGAAATTGAAAAGGGCAAAATGGTTGTCTGAAACCTTGCAAATAGCTGAGAAAAGAAGAGAAGTGAGAAGCAAAGGAGAAAAATGCAAAGTTCCAAAAATAACAAGGAGAGATAAGAAAGCTTTCCTAAATTATCAATGCAAAACAAAACAAAACAAAACAAAAAAAAGAGGAAAACAATAGAATAGGGAAGACTAGAGATCTCTTCAAGAAAACTAGAGATACCAAGGGAACATTTCATGCAAAATGTGTATAAGAAAGGATAGAAACAGTATTGACTTAATAGAAGCAAAATATATTAAGCAAAGGTGCCAAGAATATACAGAAAAATTCTACAAAATCATCTTGATGACTAGATAACTATGATGGTGTGATCAATCACCTAGAACCAGACATCCTGGAACGTCAAGTCAAGTGGGCCTTAGGAAGCATTATTATGAATAAAGCTAGTGGAGATGGCAGAATTCCAATTGAACTATATCAAGTCCAAAAGATGATGCTGTGAAAGTGCTGCACTTAATATGTCAGCAAATCTGGAAAACTCAACAGTGGCCACAGAACTGGAAAAGGTCAGTTTTCATTCCAATTCCAAAGAAAGGCAATGACAAAGAATGCTCAAACTACCACACCAATTGCACTCATTTCACACACTAGCAAAGTAATACTAAAAATTCTCCAGACTAGACTTCAACAGTACATAAACTGAAAACTTTCAGTTGTTCAAGCTGGGTTTAGAAAAAGCAGAGGAACCAGAAATCAAATAGCTAGCATCCGTTGGATCAGAGAAAAAACAAGAGGATACCAGAAAACCATCTACTTTTCTTTATTGACTATGCCAAAGCCTTTAACTGTGTGTATCACAACAAATTGTGGAATATTCTTAAAGAGATGAGAATACCAGACCACCTTACTTGTCTCCTGAGAAACCTGTATGCAGGTCAAGAAGAAGCAGTTAGAACTGCACATGAAATAACAGGTTGGTTACAAATTGGGAGAGAAGTACATCAAGGCTATATATTTTTACTCTCCTTATTAAACTTCTATGCAGAATGCATCATGGGCAATCTCGGGCTGGGCAAAGCACAAGCTGGAATCACAGTTTCCAGCTAGTATAGATATCACTAACCTCAGATATTCAGATGGCACCATCCTTATGAAGAAAGTGTATAGGAACTAAAGGACCTCTTGATGAAGCTGAAACAGGAGAGTGAAAAAGCTTGCTTAAAACTTAATATTCAAAAAATGAAGATCATGGCATCCTTCCCATCCCTTCATAGCAAATAGATGGGGAAACAATGGAAATAATGACAGACTGTGTTTTCCTGGACTCCAAAATCACCAGAGATAGTGACTGCAGCCATGAAATTAACAACAACAACAACAACAACAACAACACTTGTTCCTTGGAAGAAGAGCTATGACAAACCTAGACAGCATATTAAAAAACAGAGACAATGCCAACAAATATCCATATACTCAAAGCTATGGTTTTTGCAGTAGTCATATATGTATGTAAGAGCTGGAGCACAAAGAAAGCTGCACACCAAACAACTGATGCTTTTAAGCTATGGCTTTGGAGAATACTCATGGGCTTCCACTGGACAACAAGAAGATGAAACCAGTCAATCCTCAAGGAAATCAATCCTGAATATTCATTGGAATTACTGATGCTGAAATGAAACTCCAATACTTTGGCCACCTCATGCAAAGAGCTGACTCATTAGAACAGACGCTGATGCTGGGAAAGATGAAGGCAGGAGGAGAAGAGGACAACAGAGGATGAAATAGTTGGATTACATCACTGACATGAGTTTGGGCAAGCTCTGGAAGACGGTGAAGCACAGGGAAACCTGGCGTGCTGCAGTCCATGGGATCACAGAGTCAGACAGGATTTTGTGACTGAGCAACAGGAAAATCAATAAATGGTTGGAATATCTAAATAGACATTCATTCAAAGAAAACATACACATTGCCAAGAAACAGATGAAAAGTACTCAACATTACTAGTTATTAGAGAAATACAAATCAAGACTACAGTCCACAAACAATATATGCTGGAGAGGGTGTGAAGAAAATGCAACCCTCTTACATTCATGAAGTGAATATAAATTGATACAGCTCCTATGGAGAACTGTGTAGAGGTTTCTTAAAACTCTAAAAACATAACTACTATATGATTCAGAAATCTCACTGCTCACTATATACCCAGATGAAAACCATATTTCAAAAATATGTACACCCTAATGTTCATTGCAGCATTATTTACAACAGCCAGGACATGGAAGTAGCCTAAATTTCCAGAAGCAGAGGCATGGAGTACTCCATAATAACCTAAATGTGAAGGGGAAAAAAAAAAAAAAGGATATATATATAGCTGAATCACTTTGCTGTAGAGCAGAAACTAACACAACATTGTAAAACAACTATATTCCAACAAACATTAATTTTTTTAAAAAGGAAATAAAATAGATAAAACTTGGGAATGTGTGTTACTTAACACATAGTTTTCAGGGAAAGTCTCTGATAAGGTGACATTTAAGCAGAGACATGAAAGTGGTGGAGAAATGAGTAATACTGACATCCTATAATAGATAGTCCAAGGAAAGCAACAGCATTCCAAGGGCCCTAAGCCAGAACCAGGAAAAATATGGAAGCCAGTGAAAATTGAGTGATGTTAAACTGGAAATGAGGATTAAGAGGTGAGCCTGGGTGGGGAGTGGGGCATGTATCTATAGAGTTCTGGCTTTTCTATGTTTTCTTCCTTTCTTCATTTCTTTCTTTCCTCCCTTTCTTCTTATTTCCTTCCTTCTTTTCCCTTCCTTCTTTCTTTCTTTCTTTCTGTATGGGAAACCATCAGAGCATCCCATCAGATGATTGACTATAAATGATTTTGCTTATAAAGGAGCATTCTGTCTACTGTGTAAAAAAATAATCTGCAGTGACGCACAAGGAGAACAAGGGAGATCAGTTAAGAGGTTATTTAGTAGCTCACACAAAACACAGTGATTTCAGTATAAGGCTGGAAGCAATGAGAAGTAGTTGAGTTTGGTATGTTGAGTTTCACTGATATGGTTTTGCTAATAGATTCTGAGTTTGAACAATAAACAAAAGTCATGGATAAATCTAAGTGTAGGTTGAACAACTGGGTGAGTGAATTGTTTTGATTAATGGGAAAGATATTAGGAGTACAAGACTTGAAGTGGCTCAAACTTTGTTAAGTATGATTTTCCAAGTAGATATCCACAGGGACATTTTGAGTGGGTGGTTGGATATTTATGTCAGTAGTTATGGCAGGAGGTCATTTTCCAGAAATGTATTTCAGAAATAGCATATATTAATTATATTTAAAGTTAAGGGACTAAGTAAGATTATTTATAGAGTAAGTATAGTGAAAAATGTATAAAACCTAAGTCCCCAAATAATTAAACATTTAGAGTTTAGGTAAATTAGGAGGATTCAGAAAGGAGACTGAATAGGGATGGAGAGTGAGTCTGAGGGCCAACCAGATGCATGTTGATTTCATGCAGTCAAAGTAGAGATGACTTGCGATTATAGGAGTGATCAGTGTCAAGCTGCTGATGGTTTGATAGAGATGAAGATTCAGAGATGGCCATTGGATTTGACAACATGACAGTCATTTGTGATTTGATAAAATTAGCTGGGGGAAACTTCTGGAAGAAACCTGGACTAGAGAGAATGGGAGTTGAAAAAATACAGACAGTAAGGAGAGACAAGATCTAGACAACTTTTTATGAAAAGAGAGAAGTTGTGGTGGCTAAAGAGACATGGGACAAGAGTTTTTAAACTGGTATCATGGAGGAATATAAAGTTGTACAATCAATTTGGAAAACAGTTTTGACAGTTTTAAAAGTGAAGCATACACCCACCATACAACTGAGTAACTCTGTTCTTGGGCATTTGTCTAAGAGAAATGAAAGCCTAAGCATTTGTCTAAGAAAAATGAAAGAGGGATTGGGGGCAGGAGGAGAGGGGGGCAACAGGGGATGAGATGGCTGGGTGGCATCACCGACTCCATGGACATGAGTTTGGGTGAACTCCGGGAGCTGGTGATGGACAGGGAGGCCTGGTATACATGAGGTCACAGAGTTGGACACGACTGAGTGACTGAACTGAACTGAACCAATGTTTCTAAATAAGTTTTTGTTTGTTTATTTTTTGCTAATATTAAAAAAATAAAAAGATTATAGTCTTGCATGTTTCTTTCCTGATTAGAATGATTCAGGAGGAGAGAAATTGATAACTCAAGAGAAAAAGGGATATAATCAACTTTGTCATGTTACCACCGACAATAGTAAAGTTACATGTTCCATTATTCCTGTAAAAAGCAGGTATCTTTGACATGTTTCACATTTCATGTCTCTGACATTCAAAGCAGAGACGCAAAGGGCCAGAGCATGAATGCTTGCTCTTATCAATCAAGAATTCCCTATGAAATAAAGGGCCACAGCATCATCAACATCCTTAGCTATCTGCCTCTTCCTTTCAAAAATAACCATATCTACCTTCACTGTTACTTCCCATTATCTCATTTTAGTGGAATAAATGTCTTTCCTTCTACTCAAAGATAATCCTTTATTTTGTGGCTCTGTTTACAAACAGCTAACTCAAATTGTTTTTTATTCTTTTCAACCAAAACAGCATTGACAAGGACACACTGAAAACATATTTTACAATTGAAGAATAAATGAATAAATCTAAACAAATTCCTCACACCTATTGTATGTGCTTTAGACAGGGACATATTTATATCAAAATATAAAACAAAGCATTTTTATATAGCCCTTAATTTTTCAGAAATCTCAACTCTAAACCATATAAAAATAAACTATAAACAAATTACTGAACTTAACTTCATTGAGCTAAAAATTAATTTATATCAGAAGCAATAATACGTTTGTGATAACAGACTGTAGAAGGGACCAAGGAGCAAAAATCAACCCATTCTAGTAGAAGAGTGTTTCTTAGTCAGCGACCATCACAACAAACCCACCAGATACTTAGTATTTGTTGCTTGTTGCTGAATTCACTTATTTCTGAATTCCCATTGTCCATCTCAATGCCACTGTTGTCATAGATAACCTCTAAATGACTGGCAGAGCATAGATCATGTGACTATTCTCTAGTTGAGAAGGAAGAGAAAGAGGACTGTTTTCCTGCTTTCAGTTTTCATAAAAATTTTTATGATAAAACTTTCACATAATAATAGTAGAAAATAAAAAAACTGACCATTGATTTGAAATCTGTGTTCTAAAACAGACTAAAAACATATCTTTAGTTACATGAACTTATGAAAATATGCAATCTATCAAATGAAATTAGATGAACTCATTTTGCAGGTTTGTCTCCATCAGGTTTTTGTTTCCATGAAATAGATTGTCAAATTTGCTTATTGGAAGATATGCCCCAAAGCATAATTATCATCCAGCACATGTTTCTGTGGAAGTCAAACAAAAAAAAAAGGGCAATAAGCAATGGTTTTAGTTTTTCTAATTTTGTTATTGGATATGACATTTGGTTTTTACATTAATCTTTCTACTAGTGGAAGAATTATCTCAAGTCAGCACTAATTCTAGTTTTAGTTCAGTTGCTCAGTCGTGTCCGACTCTTTGCGATCCCATGAATCATAGCATGCCAGGCCTCCCTGTCCATCATTAACTCCCAGAGTTAATTCAAACTCATGTCCATCGAGTCAGTGATGCCATCCAGCCATCTCATCCTCTGTCGTCCCCTTCTTTTCCCGCCCTCAATCTCCCCTTCTCCTCCCGCCCTCAATCCCTCCCAGCATCCGAGTCTTTTCCAGTGAGTCAACTTTTTGCATGAGGTGGCCAAAGTACTAGAGTTTCAGCTTTAGCATCATTCCTTCCAAAGAAATCCCAGGGCTGATCGCCTTCAGAATGGATTGGTTGAATCTCCTTGCAGTACAAGGAACTCTCAAGAGTCTTCTCCAACACCACAGTTTGAAAGCATCAATTCTTTGGCACTCTGCCTTCTTCACAGTCCAACTCTCACATCCACATATGACCACATGAAAATAGAGTACAGTGTACAAAAACCTTTTGAAAACATGAATTTTTGAGTTAACACTTGATTTTTAAAGATTTTCTATGATTATCTAGTTGTTGGGAGATGGTCATGTTCTCTAATTCCTCTGTCTTCATCTATAAAATGGTTAAAATAAGACTTCACATCCAGCCTCAAACAATATTAAATATGAAAAGCATAAATATAAGTAATTTGAGTGCTCCCTGGTAGCACAGTGGTGAAGAGTATAACAAATACAGAGACATGGGAGACACAGATTCTGTCCCTGGGTTGGCAAGATCCCTAGAGTAGGAAATAACTCACCCCAGTATTCTTGCCTTCTTCCATGAAAAGAGGAGCCTGGTGGCTACAGTTCATAGGGTCACAAAGAGCCAGATATGAATGAGCAATTGAGCGCATATGCACACAATTAAAATACATACAAATTACAGATGCTATTTAAAAAATTGTATTTATTTCTTCAGACAAACTAGTTTTAGAGAGCAATGTTAGAGTAGAGAAAGTAAACTAAATGGCTAGAATTCTTCATATAGTATGAGTTATACTAAAGAAAAATCTAATATGATTTCTAATATGAGAAATATAGTTTATAATATACTGTTTTCTTCATTATCTGCTTTGGATTTTAGCCTCAACAGTCCCCTATTCACATTACAGATACAATGTTAATGAACACTGAAAATAATTGTCACCTCATGGTCACCAATTTCTATGAAATCTTCCTAGCAGGGAAAAATGCACTTTCCTTAGTAGAGCCTAAAATGATGCCACTGAACTCTGTGAGAACTCCATGAATACTTAATGATAATTCAGGAGGCCACATGTTCAAATCCACAATCACTGATACCTTTGGCTCACATATCAAAGAATGGCAATAATGGCAGCTCTGTATGCTGAATTGATGCTGGAGATTGTTCATTTTAATTAAGAGTTGGGTATCTTCGAATGAAACACATAGAGAATCTAATGAGAAACTGAGTAAGGAATCAGAAAAATCTGGGTTCTAGATCAAATTTTCCTTATTAAGTATTAAATTTACATGTTTAATATTTCACATATTAACAAAGAGACTATAAGTAAGGCAACAAAATGCTAAATTATAACCCAAAGATACATTTTCAAGATAAGAGTACTCTCTAATTTACTAGCTGTACAAAACTTATGCTAATATAAAATGCATTCAGTTCAGTTCAGTTCAGTCGCTCAGTCATGTCCAACTCTTTGCAACCCTATGAATTGCAGCACACCAGACCTTCCTGTTCTTCACCAGCTCCCAGAGTTCACTCAAACTCATGTCCATCCAGTCGGTGATGACATCCAGCCATTTCATCCTCTGTCATTCCCTTATCCTCCTGCTCCTAATCCTTCCTAGCATCAGGGTCATTTCCAATGAATCAGCTCTTCACATGAGGTGGCCAAAGTACTGGAGTTTAAGCTTCAGCATCAGTTCTTCCAAAGAACACCCAGGACTGATCTCTTTTAGAATGGACTGGTGGGATCTCCTTGCAGTCCAAGGGACTCTCAAAAGTCTTCTCCAACACCACAGTTCAAAAGCATCAATTCTTTGCCACTCAACTTTCTTCACAGTCCAAATCTCACATCTAGACATGACCACAGGAAAAACCATAACCTTGACTAGATGGACCTTTTTTGGCAAGGTAGTATCTCTGCTTTTCAATATGCTGTCTAGGTTGGTCATACTTTCCTTCGAAGGAGTAAGTGTCTTTTAATTTCATGGCTGCAATCACCATCTGCAGTGATTTTGAAGCCCGCCAAAATAAAGTCTGACACTGTTTTCATTGTTTCCCCATCTATTTCCCATGAAGTGATGGGACCAGATACCATGATATTTATTTACTGAATGTTGAGCTTTAAGTCAACTTTTTCACTCTTCTCTTTCACTTTCATCAAGAAGCTTTTTAGCTCCTCTTCACTTTCTGCTATAAGAGTGGTATCATCTGCATATCTGAGGCTATTGACATTTCTCCCAGAAATCTTGATTCCAGCTTGTACTTCTTCCAGCCCAGCATTTCTCATGATGTCCTCTGCATATAAGTTATATAAGCAGGGTGACCATATATAGTCTTGACGTCCTCCTTTTACTATTTGGAACCAGTCTGTTCCATGTCCAGTTATAACTGTTGCTTCCTGACCTATAGGTGTCTCAACAGGCACTTCAGGTGGTCCTGTACTCCCATTTCTTAAAGGATTTTCCACAGTTTCTTGTGATCCACATAGTCAAAGGCTTTGGCATAGTCAATAAAGGAGAAATAGATGTAAAACTGAAATATATAAAGGTAATGAGTTAATAAAATGTGGAAAATTCTACAAGAGATGGGAATACAAGACCACCTGACCTACCTCTTGAGAAATCTATATGCAGGTCAGGAAGCAACAGTTAGAACTGGACATGGGACAACAGACTGGTTCCAAATAGGAAAAGGAGGACGTCAAGGCTGTATATTGTCACCCTACTTATTTAACTTCTAATCAGAGTACATCATGAGAAATGCTGGGCTGGAGGAAGCACAAGCTGGAATCAAGATTGCTGGGAGAAATATCAATAACCTCAGATATGCAGATAATGCCACCCTTATGGCAGAAAATGAACAGGAACTAAAAAGCCGCTTGATGAAAGTACAAGAGGAGAGTGAAAAAGTTAGCTTAAAGCTCATTATGGCATCTGGTCCTATCACTTCATGGGAAATAGATGGGGAAACAGTGGAAACAGTGTCAGACTTTATTTTTGGGGGCTCCAAAATCACTGCAGATGGTGACTGCAGCCATGAAATTAAAAGATTCTTACTCCTTGGAAGGAAAGTTATAACCAACCTAGATAGCATATTCAAAAGCAGAGACATTACTTTGCCAACAAAGGTCTGTCTAGTCAAGACTATGGCTTTTCCAGTGGTCATGTATGGATGTGAGCATTGGACTGTGAAGAAAGCTGAGTCCTGAAGAATTGATGCTTTTGAACTTTAGTGTTGGAGAAAACTCTTGTAAGTCCCTTGGACTGCAAGGAGATCCAACCATTCCATTCTAAAGGAGATCAGTCCTGGGTATTCTTTGGAAGGAATGATGCTAAAGCTGAAACTCCAGTACTTTGGCCACCTGATGCAAAGAATTGACTCACTGGAAAAGACTCTGATGCTGGAAGGGATTGGGGGCAGGAGGAGAAAGGGACGACAGAGGATGAGATAGCTGGATGGCTTCACCAACTTGGTGGACATGAATTTGAATGAACTCCGGGAGTTGGTGATGGACAGGGAAGCCTGGCATGCTGCAATTCATGGGGTCACAGAGTCGAACTTGACTGAGTGACTGAACTGAACTGAAGTTGTGATGATATATAATATAATAAATACTTAATATCTTTGAAAATTTTAAAGGAGTATGGGAATAAAGGTATTATGTTTGTGTTTATAACTATATCAGTGTCATTTTTAGCAGTGGCTAAGTGTGAGGGAGAACGTTTTTATGGCATTCACTGAACTGATTTTTGTATCAATTACTCTCTATAACAATAATATTTGTTTTAAAAGTATCTCTTGTGTGGTATGGAGCTTCCCAGTTAACTCAGTTGTAAATAATCCACCTGTTAAGCAGGAAATGCATATTTGATCACTGAGTTGGGACTATCTTATGAAGAAGGAAATGGCAGCTCACTGCAGTATTCTTGCCTAGGAAATCCCATGGACAGAGGATCCTGGTGATCTACAGTTCATGGGGTTGCAAAGAGTGGGACACAACTTAGTGAGTGAACAGCAGCAGCATATGTATATGGAGGCAGCAAAGAGAAGTTGCAGGAGTCTATCATCCACCATCATCTACCATTAAGCTAATATATCAGAATTAGTTGAGAAATACCTGGGCTTTGAAAAAGCCCTGTGATTCTGGAACAAAATCATGCAACTAAACAAACACTATTGTTTGAATCAGCACTATTCACTCAAAAGAAAATGGTTTGTTATCTAGCCTTATACTAAATGAATAATTTAAGCAGATATCTTCATCCTGATATATCTCCTTCTACCATAAACAAAGATGAAATACCTTAATCAGCCTTTAAGAGAGTAGAATGTAGGTCCCTGGGTGAATTGTCCTCATCATTTTGGGATGCCTGTTATTTCCACAGACTTCTTTTAAGAAAGGGCTCTTGGGAGGCTACTTCAAATGCAAGAAGAATACACTTCCTTTAGGACGTGGTGACACTGAGGGGAATAATATATACCTTAAAAATACAGTACCTTAGTTTCCTTCCATTTATTATTTTGAGGTAGGATGTTTGTTCCTTGAAGGTGTAGCACGGTAAGACTTATTTGTCATTAATAACTTAAATTGTTTATCAGAGCATTCACAGTGGAAGACTTCTGGAAATGAGATTTTTTACTGGGTATGTTGGAAATTCAAGATCTAGAGCATGGAGGAGCTCAGAAAATAGAGAGAGGACAAGGGTTTGAGAGAACTGAGTTTAGAACAGTAGAGATAAACATGCATTATTGAGTGGGTGATCGGTCATAAAGAGGAAGGGAGAGGTAGGTAGCAGTGATTTCTGAAAGGAGTTTTCTGCCCTTGTAAAGAGTCTGCCTGCAGTGTGGGAGACCTGGGTCTGATCCCTGGGGTGGGAAGATCCCCTGGAGAAGAAAAAGGCTACCCATTCCAGTATTCTGGCTTGAAATGTATATAGTCTATGGGGTCATAATGAGTCGGACACAACTGAGCAACTTTCACTTTCACTTTCAAAATAATGTACAAGAAAAAGCTGCAATCCCATATATACACTGCTTTGGTTAACACTGGGGCAAATCTGGTTGTAAAAATTACTATGTACCTTGTTTTGTTTCTGATAAACTATGTTCCTGATTTTGGTAGTTGCTACAAAGTGTGATTGTTTCAGTTTGTGTCAGGTTGGCTAATAAAACAGATGTGAAGCCATTAGTAAGAAATACTTAACTGTTTTATCAGTTCTTACCTTTCCTTACAATAATTTCAGCACTTCAGTGTAGAAATACCAATCATCTGTTCTGATGCTAGAAGAAATGCTTTGTGATAATGCCATGAAATGTGCATTTGATACAGGGAAATCTGCAAATCAGCTTTTCACCTTAGTTATTGTTACAACAATTCACCCTAAGGGTGCCATTTCTAGGCCAAACCATACGTAACTATTACTCAGGAGCAAAACAGAAGAGAAGTGCTGAGTCCAGGAGACAAGAATGCATTTTTTAAATCAAGAGAGAAAGGTTCCACAGCAGAAAGTCACTTGCTGCAAGGTACTGCACATCCAGACACGTATACGCTGATAGAATATGGTGTGAAAATCAGCAGTTGTGTAGGGCCCTAAATGCTGCTTCTGCAGCCCAAACTGCTACATTCTCACTTCGTCTCTGATTTGAAGCAGTAGGTCTTCCTTGAGCACCATGTTTTCTTTTCATTTTTCTTTTTTAAAATTTTCTTTTTCTTCCAATAAATTCTGTGGGGATGGTAACTGATAGAAAGCATCAGACACAGTGAAAAAAGAAGCTATGTGCTAGTTTAATTGTGTGCCTCAAAGTTATATTCCAATATTATCAATTCAGTCACAGCCTATCCTGCATTTCAGGTGAAATCTAAGAGAATAAACAATTTAAAATAAGTGTTATATGCTGCTTGTGGAAAGCAGACAGATCATTGCATCTATCAGATTCCTGTTTACATCAGTAGAGACTGGCATGATCTTAAATTAGCAAAAACTGCTCTTGCTTTGTTACAATTAGTATTCTCAGCTGCTTCATGATCCAAGGCAAGCAGCAGGAGATTACTTAGGTGTCCATCACCCATAGCGGTTCTTATAGAATATAATCTCTAACTAACTTTGACACAAATAAGTGCCTTTCGTTCTGAAGTGCAGAAAGTGGTAAAGTGAGCACAATGTAGTCATTGACATTGTGGCTGATAAACTTCATAATTTGGTAGAGGGCTCAGTTTGTTAATCATTCAATTAGAATTTTTTTAAAAGATATGATTATTTTTACTACTTTGGCTTCTTGGGTTCAAGCAGAGTATTACTGAACAGAGTGTCAAATAATGACAAAAGGGACAGAAGTAAAACTTAAAAGTATTAATATGTGGAAACAAATGGATTGGAACACAGAATTCATAGGTGCAAGTATGATTTCTCTGTAAATAGTTTGTTAAAAAAAAAAGTTCCTTCAATGCATAGTACCTCTATACCCTTTACTTACATGCTCCTTTGTGTGGGTATAATTTAATTGCCATCTCATCTTTTTGAGACGCAAAAACATTAAAAACTGCACCATAAACTAAGAATTTAGAAGCCTGAAAGTCGCTGCTTTAAGAATCATTGCTTTCATTCTTCAATGATTTTTTTATCATCTGCATCATCTGCTATAGGATAGATGCTATAATTCATACTATCATATGACACTATTGCTTAATTTTATGTTAACAGCTATCTCAAGATAATTAAAATAAATTCTGATATTAATGAAATGTTCAAAATATAAATTTACATAACAACTCTTATCTTTCTAAAGTAGAAATAAAGATAAATTCAAATTCCTAATGCAAAAATATTATATTTTAAAAAGTTTATTTAAATGTTTGTGACAGTTCAACATGGTGTCAAGTGCTAATGAATCACAGCTTTTTCATATAGGTTAGTCTGGGGCTGATTAAGTTTCTTCATACAGCCTTTTCAAAAATCAACTCCAGTGATGAAATAAAAGTCAATTATATATATATATATATATATATA
>SJYC01042098.1:0-10086 GCA_006408675.1 Madoqua kirkii | reverse complement strand
ATATGCAGAGTGCATATGCCAGGCTGAATGAAGCATAAGCTGGAATCAAGATTGCCAGGAGCAATATCAATAATCTCAGTTACATAGCTGACACCACCCTTACGGCAGAAAGTGAAGAAAAACTAGAGTCTCCTGATGAAAGTGAAAGAGAAGAGTGAAAAAGTTGGCTTAAAACTCACTATTCAAAAAACGAAGATTATGGCATCTGGTCTAATCACTTCAAGGCAAATAGATGGTGAAATAATGGAAACAGTGACAGACTTTGTTTTGGGGAGCTCCAAAATCACTGCCAATGGTGACTGCAGCCATGAAATTAAGACACTTGCTCATGGAAGAAATGCTATGACCAACCTAGATGGCATATTAAAAAGCATAGACATTATTTTGCCAACAAAGGTCCGTCTAGTCAAGACTATGGCTTTTCCAGTATTTATGTATGGATGTGAGAGTTAGACTATAAAGAAACCTGAGAGCTGAAGAACTGTGGCTTTTGAACCGTGGTTTGGAGAAGACTCCTGAGAGTCCCTTGAACTACAAGGATATCCAACCAGTCCATCTTAAAGGAAATCAGTCTTGAATATTCATTGGAAGAACTGATGTTGACGTTAAAACTTCAATATTTTGGCCACCTAATATGAAGAACTGACTCATTTGAAAAGACCCTGATGCTGGGAAAGATTGAAGGTGGGAGGAGAAGGGGACGACAAAGGATGAGCTGGTTGGATGGCATCACCGACTCAGTGGACATGCATTTGAGTCAGCTCCTGGAGTTGGCGATGAACAGGGAAGCGGGACATACTGCAGCCAATACGGTTGGAAAGAGTCAGACCCGACTGAGCGACTGTACTGAATTGAAATATATACACACACATACATATCTGTATATCTATGCATTTTTATGAGTACACATACAAAACAAGCAGGTATTTACTCACATATGCACAATTGAATATATTAAAAATAGTCTATATTTTCATTGCAGCACAAAAGCTGCATGATGTGCTGGAAAAAATTAATTATTTCTTCCATAAAATGGGAAAAAATGTTAGAGAATTTTTTTAACATTTGACTCATGCCCTTTGTTTTTATAATTTTGAGAAAAAAGCATAAGACAAATGCAGTTTTACTACTTAATTAACAGTTGATAAACCTATACATATATATTTCATCTGGTCTACAATGCGGGAGACCCGGGTTCGATCCCTGGGTTGGGAAGACCCCCTGGAGAAGGAAATGGCAAGCCACTCCAGGACTATTGCCTGAAAAATCCCATGGACAGAGGAGCCTGGTAGGCTACAGTCCATGGGGTTGCAAAGAATTGGACACGACTGAGCGACTTCACTCACTCACTCACTCAGATATAAATGTTATAAATTTTACTGTCAGAAAGAATAAAACTTCATTTTGTTTAGTTTCTTTTTATATACTTTTGGCAAATGTATGCAACAGCATCTAGCATCTCTAGTATAATTTTTGCTTAAAATTTAAGGTATAATCACAAATACCTGGTATAAAATAGTTTAAAATATAAAGTATACTCTCATAAATATCAACTTGGTTTTGCATTTTATTTTAAGATCTGGAGATAAAAGTGTAAAACAGGATTAAAAAGTCTATGTATATTCATTATTTATTATGAGACTGTCATTTTTGCAGAAATTAAGATTTTCTCTGTGATTTAACAGTAAAGTTTTCTTTAACAGTGTATTGCAGTCTGCAATTTAGAAAATCTCCAGTAACATAAAGTCTTGAAATTCTCTAATGTCGTGGTAACCGTATAAGCACAGTGGATCCCACAGAAGGTATAGCACATATTTAGATACCATGAAAGCCAGCAAAGAATCATAAAATATTAATATAGTTTGCAAAAGCTGTTTTCAGATTCAGTGATTAATAATTGATTAGTCTATAAAGCAAATGTACAATAGTATTAACACTATGTATTTGTATGCTCAGTCACTCATTGTGTCTGACTCTTTGAGATCCCATGGGCTGTAGCCCACCAGGCTCCTCTGTCCTTGGAATTTTCCAGTCAAGTATACTGGAGCATGGTGCTGTTTCCTACTACAGGGGATCTTCCTGACCCAGGGATCAAAACTGTGTTTCTTGCTGTGTCTCCAGCATTGGCAGGCAGATTCTTTACCATTAGTGTCACCACCAAGTTTAATTAAAAAATAAAATGTTGTCTAAACTCACTTTCATTTTTAAAGAAAAAGAGGAACAGTTTAAGTACTCTTCTTTTTATCCCATGGCATTCTTAAATCTACAGTCTCTAACTCATTTTCTGTTCATTATTAAAAACTAAGGAAGCATGGAGTTATCTTGGGGAAAAATGAATATTACAAGAATATATTCCAGTTTTAAAGGAAAAGATGTAACGAACCCAAAACAATAAGTCATTTTTGGTGAGTTAATATACAATGATGCAAATACAATTCACTGGAGAAGGAGTCTTAGCAAGTTTTCCAGTTTGTCAGTTGTTTCAAATGAGGTCAATAGAGTCAGTATCTAAAAAATTATTATTCAAGTTTATAAGCCAAAGCTCATGTTATGTTTCATTTTTCCTAGGATTCCGCAAGACTAAAGAGGGTCAATAGTCTAAATTTTAATTTTCATAAAGATGAAGGAAAATGCATCTTAAGAGAATTGGGGATTAAGGTTTAAAAGCCAAGAACAATTGGTCTAAAAAACCTCATAGGCTGCTGCAATAAAGATGAGGTTAAATATGGAAAATTTGCCTAAAAATGACATTTGTCATATGACATCAGCAAATGGAATGCACTCGCCCTTGTAACCCATCCCAATTCAAACTAAACCCAAGTCTCTCCACTTACCCTTTCTCTCTGTCTTGTGTACATGTGTCATGTGAGTATGTTCTGGTATATACTTTTTTAAAAAAGACAGGTTTATGTAGATTGACTTTTACTCCCAACTATTATTTTGAAATAATTGGTACATTAAAAATATTAGATACATGTATATAGTATGAAGGATAATAGTAAGCTTACTCCTCAGTAAAAGAAAGATAACATTAGAACATTAATATTTCATATTTTTAAAAATTTTTTAACCAATCTATCTTTCAGCCTTTTCTCTCTGAGAAAGAGAACATACACACACATATCTCACACACACACACACAGTTTCCAAATTGGTTTATTTTTTAGTCTCTGTTTTTGTAAAATTATTTAACCATTCTTTTAATAGACATTAATGGCTTTCATTAGTATTACATTAAAAACAGTGTTTCTCTGGTGTTTTTTCCTTGTTTCTTAGATCAGATGCACAAGCATTTACTTGTTTACAAGATGTCACTAAAGTATTTTCCAGAGTAATTATATCAGTTTTAACCCACAAGCAGTATATGAGAGATCCTGAGTACCATAAGTGTGCCAAACTTTTTTTAGTCTTACTAATTGGAACTCTTGCCAAATTAGTAGTACAGAACACTGCCTCAGTGTAGTTTTAATTATAAATTTTCTGATACCTAAGGCTTAGTATATTTGCATATATTTATTGTTCATTTGTGTTATCTTTTGATATGTTTGTTTGTAACTTTTCCATTTTCTTATTAGTTTGTAGCTAAAAATATTTAGCATAGTATATTTTAATTTTTGTGTTAACTAATTCTTTGTTAATTAGATGTGAAACAGATACTTTTCTTCTACCATGTGGATTATGATTTTTACTTCTTTGTGATGCCTATACATACTTCTAAAATAAACCATGATCACACAGACTGCAAATAACTAAATGAAAGTGATTTTTCCTTAAAATTCCAGAATGATGTTGACAAATCAAAGCAGCAGAAATATGCTTGCTACTGAACAGTTTATCCACATCCACATGTATCCACAGCATGGATGTGAAAACCATTGTTCCCACTTGAGTACCATAGAACATGAGAAAGGGTACAAAGATCTGAAGATATGAAGATTCAGGTTATACTATCTGTTCCTGAGATCCAGGGAAGAGGCAGGGATCTTTAGATGGATTTGATAGTGACAAGAAAATTATTACAGTCAAAGACAGCATGAGTAAGAGAAAAATAAAAAGGAGATATTTGAAGACTAAAATGATCTACAAACTTCTAAAGCTGTTGCTGCTGCTGCTGCTAAATCGCTTCAGTCGTGTCCACTCTGTGAGACCCCATAAACAGACTGCAAATAACTAAATGAAAGTGATTTTTCCTTAAAATTCCAGAATGATGTTGACAAATCAAAGCAGCAGAAATATGCTTGCTACTGAACAGTTTATCCACATCCACATGTATCCACAGCATGGATGTGAAAACCATTGTTCCCACTTGAGTACCATAGAACATGAGAAAGGGTACAAAGATCTGAAGATATGAAGATTCAGGTTATACTATCTGTTCCTGAGATCCAGGGAAGAGGCAGGGATCTTTAGATGGATTTGATAGTGACAAGAAAATTATTACAGTCAAAGACAGCATGAGTAAGAGAAAAATAAAAAGGAGATATTTGAAGACTAAAATGATCTACAAACTTCTAAAGCTGTTGCTGCTGCTGCTGCTAAATCGCTTCAGTCGTGTCCGACTCTGTGAGACCCCATAGACAGAAGCCCGCCAGGCTCCCGCATCCCTGGGATTCTCCAGGCAAGAACACTGGACTGGGTTGCCATTTCCTTCTCGAATGCATGAGAGTGAAAAGTGAAAGGGAAGTCGCTCAGTTGTGTCTGACTCTTAGCGACCCCACGGACTGCAGCCTACCAGACTCCTCTGTTCATGGGATTTTCCAGGCAAGAGTACTAGAGTTGGGTGCCATTGCCTAGGACAAATTTAATTATAACAAGGCTGAATTTCATGCAAAATGGATTAATGTTTCACTGAGAATATTTGTCTAACAGTTATGCTGATTGTGTTATTGTCCCAAGAGCATTAATCTAGGGAAAATGATTGCTCATTATAAATACAGTGAAACGCTTTCACAGTTCTTGGTGACAAATACATATAAAGTGCTTAATTTTCTTTGGATCATAGTAATAATTTTGTCAGTTCTAGCTGGTACTACTTCTGAAATCCTCCAATCACAATGAAGTGACATATGGGGCTTTAATAGGGAGAGAGTTCCCTATTACATATCTGCACATGTATCAACTTTGGTCCTGGACTGAATTCCAAGAATGTTTATATAGCAAATAACCTTGGAAGATAGAAATGGTGTCCTCCTTCACAGTTGGAAACAGGTTTGTTTACAGACCAGCTTAAAAGAGATAATGTCTCCTTCCTGGAAAAGTGAAGACAGATTTGCAGTCATTTCTTTTTTTAAGTTGTGGTTTTCTAAGCTCAGCACTCTCAGCCGTGACACTAATCCATAGTGTGCAACATCCACCTGAGACCAGCTTTGCTTCAATTCTGTAGAAACTGGGGGCTGAGGAGACTGATCCACTGTCTTTTGTGTGGTTTGGAACAAAGAAATTATATCCTTTGTCTCTTACCCAGGAGACCCATGTCTTCTGCCAACATCTATGAAAGTGTGGTTAGCATAATAACTTGTTAATTTGTAAAGAAGATAATAACTCAAATATTCCACAATTATTGAAATATAAAATTATGCTCCTTTTACTATCCTTTCTTGGTAAGTCCATGCTTCCATGTCTCTCATTCCACTCATCATTATGAAACCTCCTGTTGGTTCCTCCCATAATAGAATGGCTGAGGAATTCTAGTAAACTAGAGAAAAATATATGCTAAGTGTGAGCATTTCTCAGTTATCCTATACCAGTTTTCCTTCAAATTTACTATTGTCATAAATATTTAATAACAAAGAGTTGAATTTTCTGATACGGCTAGTATGGTGAAGAAAAAAACAACATTGCGAAAAATGTGGCAATTTTGAATTAACTTATATTTTAAAAAATGACTAGTATGTATCTATTATTTGTAAAAGGGATGCTGAATGCAGTATAAAAGTTTATAATGGATGAAGTTAAATGCCAAAATATATTTATCTTAGTTATGGGATATGTGAGATCTGTAGTTCAGACACATGTATACCCTAAAAAAGAGATAGTTTCCAAGGAAATCTACTAATTTTGCTTTAGTCAAAGACACATAAAAGTTCCTAACTATTGTAAGTAATAATATGCAACAAGAGACTTCACTCTGGATGTGAGTTATATTTTCATATTTAGTCTCTAAATAACTGGATCCTTGC
This sequence comes from Madoqua kirkii, assembly GCA_006408675.1. NCBI lineage: Eukaryota > Metazoa > Chordata > Mammalia > Artiodactyla > Bovidae > Madoqua > Madoqua kirkii. The sequence continues at coordinate 3,907 of SJYC01042098.1, read as the reverse complement.
TCAGAATGTCATAAAAGGGATTTGCTATTAGAAGGCATATTATAAGACATATATTTTTTTCCAAATATGACTCAATGATCTTATAACTTTTAGAAATTATAAAAATAGTATTTTTAATTATATATTTTCTGTTGCATGTTAGCAATCTAATTGTAAAAGTGAAAGTCGCTCAGTCATGTCCAACTCTCTACAACCCATAGACTATACAGTCCTTGAAATTCTCTAGGCCAGAATACTGGAGTGGGCAGCCTTTTCTGACTCCAGGGACATTTTATATATCATTAGATTAGTTTTCACATTTTATCCCTTACATGTGTTGAAAATAAGGCAAATTTTTATATATATGGGATTATTTCAGGGATTATATACAGGCAGCTTTATATAAATTCTATGAATTTATGTGTTCAGAAAATACTATTCCTAAAAATAAACCCTACAACTCATAAATGCATATAACATTTACTCAATCTTTGAGTCTTTCCATTGTGAAAAAATAAGCTGATACTTCCTCTTCAAGAAACAGCATACTTCAGAGCATTATAGATTTATTTTCATGAAATGTTTAATTTAATTTAAACAAATCATGCAGCTCAATATCCAAAAAACAAAATTACCAGAAGACCATATGAAAAGAGACTCAGTTCAGTTCAATTGCTCAGTCATGTCCAACTCTTTGAGACCCCATGGACTGCAGCATGTCACACTTCCCCTGTCCATCACCAACTCCTGGAGCTTGCTCAAATTCATGCCCATAGTCAGTGATGCCATCCAACCATCTCATCCTCTGTCATCCTCTTCTCCTCCTGCCTTCAGTCTTACCCAGCATCAGAGTCTTTCCCATTGAGTCAGTTCTTCACATCAGGTGGCAAAGTATTGGAGTTTCAGCTTAGCATCACTAATTATTAGAGAGATGAAAATAAAAACTACAGTGTGATATCACCTCACATCAGTCAGATGTCCATCATTAAAATGTCTACAAGTAATAAATGTTGGAGAGGATGTGGAGAAATGGGAGTTCTGTAAAACTGTTGGTGGAGAAGTAAATTGGAACGGCCACCATGAAGAACAGAATGGAGAGTCCTTTAGAAAGTAAAGTAAAATAGAGTTACCGTATGATCCCACAATCCCATTACTGGACATACATTCAGAGCAAACTGTGGTTCAAATAGGTATATGCACCTCAATGTTCACTGCAGTGCTGTTTAATATAGCCAAGACATGGGTACAAACTAAATATCCATCAATAGACAAATGCATAAATAAAATGTGGTACACATATACAGTGGAATATTATTTAACCATAAAACCAAACAAAATAATGACAGTTTCAGCAACATACATAGACCTAGAGATTGTCATAATGAGTGAAGTATGGCAGACAGAGAGAGACAAATATCATATGATATTGTTAATATATGAAATCTTATAAAATGGTATAAATGAACTTATTTACAAAATCAAAGTACAGTCACAAATGTAGAAAACAAACTTATGCTTACTGGAGGTAAAGGGAGAGGAATAAATTGGTAGATTTGGATTAACATATACACAGTATTATATGTAAGGACCTAGTATATGGCATTCGGAGAAGGCAATGGCAACCCATTCCAGTACTCTTGCTTGGAAAATCCCATGGACGGAGGAGCCTGGTAGGTTGCAGTCCATGGGGTCGCTGATAGTCGGGCACAACTGAATGACTTCACTTTCACTTTTCACTTTCATGCATTGGAGAAGGAAATGGCAACCCAATCCAGTGTTCTTGCATGGAGAATCTCAGGGGTGGGGGAGCCTGGTGGGCTGCCGTCTATGGGGTCGCACAGAGTTGGACACGACTGAAGTGACTTAGCAGCAGCAGCAGTATATATAGTACAGGAAATTCTACTCACTGCTCTGTGGTGACCTATATGAGAAAAGAATCTAGAAAATAATGGATATATGTATATATATAACTAGATCACTTTTCTGTACACTTAGAACTAACACAACATTGCTAATCAACTATACTCCAGTATACAGTAACTTTGGAGAAGGCAATGGCAACCCACTCCAGTACTCTTGCCTGGAGAATCCCAGGGACGGGGGAGCCTGGTGGGCTGCCGTCTATGGAGTTGCACAGAGTCGGACACGACTGAAGCAACTTAGCAGCAGCAGCAGCATATAATAACTTAAAAAAAAAAAGCTTATGAAAGGGTAATAAAGATGTATAATATATACAGTTGAATATCACTCAGCCATAAAAAAATAATAAAGTAATGCCATTTGCAGCAACATGGGTGAGCCTATGTTCTCTAATAAGCTAGAGATTATAATAGTAAGTGAAGTAAACCAGGCAAAGACAAATATCATATAATATTGTTTATATGTGGAATCTAAAAAAAAAAAGATGCAAATGAACTTATCCACAAAGCAGGAATAGACCCACAGACATAGAAAACAAACTTATGGTTACCAAATGGGAAAGAAAGGGGAGAAATAAATTATGAGTTTGGGATTAACAGATACATACTACTACATATAAAATAGATAATCAACAAGTATATAGCACAGTTAAATATATAACTGCATCACTTTGCTGCAGTGATTCACATTTGAAACTAACACAACATTGTGAATCAACTATACTTCAGTAAAAATACAGTAACAAAAATTTAAAGTTAAAAAATATGCAACTTCTAACTTAAGAATGTCAAGGCTAATAAATGTACTACATAGTGAAATTCAAGGAAAGTAAGTACTGGTTTGAAATTGTATCTCTGTCTTAGTAGGAGAAGGCAATGGAAACCCAGTTGTTCTCCAGTACTCTTGCCTGGCAAATTCTATGGATGGAGAAGCCCGGTAGGCTGCAGTCCATGGGGCTGCACAGAGTCGGACATGACTGAAATGACTTAGCAGCAGCAGCAGCTCTGTCTTAGTAACAGAAAACCAGGGCGATTACTTGTGGGAAAATGTTAACAAATGCGTAATCCAAAGTATGAAAGCTAAGGGGTTTTCCTATGAATAAAACTAATAAAATATTTGATTTGTAAGTCTAGCTCAGTAAATGGCAAAAACAACAACAACAACAACAACTCTGGCCTAAATTAGTAGATTAAATTTCTTTAGCCTATCATTTCATGTGGATGCTTGTTATAATGTTGGACTCAGTGGAAAACTTTTCTGTTTTATTGTAGAAACAGGGCTAGATAGAGATAATGATACAGAAAGGCAGAGAAACAAAAAGACAGAAAAAGAGAGAAATGGGGAAAATGGAAACTGAAAAGTAGTGGCTTTTAACAATGATGATAAACATGCTCTTTAGACAAAATGAGATGCATGCAAATATCTCTGTACCCTGAAAGCGTTCAATTCAGAGTGACCTGTGGCAATAAATTATCAGCAAGAAGCTTTAAATCGTAGTCTTGTAATTTCATCAAGATCTACAAGATGCAATCTTGAAAACTGCATGGTGCGAGGACATATTGATGCCCTTGTTTTTTCAGACAGCTGAGTTTGATGTACGTGATTCTGACTACTTCTCTGTCTCTCTGTAGCCATATATGGCTATTGTAAATAATTAAGTAGAAATTTGTTACTGTGTTGTCAAATGTATTTCTGATGTTGCTCTTCCTAGCTTCCATTAAGAAATCCCTTGATTAAATTTTAAAGTCTTAAACAATTTGAGAGTCTGAGAGCACTGGATACAAGCTACAATTTGAATGCTTTGCAGGGGAAAGTCATATTCTCTTTGGGAGTAGGGAAAAAAAAAAGTTAGGTAGTTAGTATATAGCCCCGTGATTCTTTTTCAAGACAAAATATTACAGGTTTGATTACCTACTCTGTAGCTGGTTCTTATAGGTCATTTATTTTCCCAATTTCTTTTTCATAGACTTTTAAAATATATTGCTTAAAATATTTGAAGCTATTTTTA
>SJYC01042092.1:0-11395 GCA_006408675.1 Madoqua kirkii | reverse complement strand
TGCTCTTTATGAGCTTGGTACTATTTTAGTGTTACTCTATAGATGAAAGAATTGAAATTCAGAGATGTTAGATAACATGCCCCAAGAGTGAGTTTCCTGATGCTATTTCTAGTTGCTTTCATGAATTAATCAGAATTCTATTTATTTTCAAGCATGTTTCCATTGCTTATTTTCTTAATACCTCCTTTCAATAAAGGTAGAGAGATTATGGTGGAAATTTTTGTCATTTTCCAAGGCTATGACTTCAGTTGAGTCATTTACCTCTCTGTGAGTTTCTTTTTTCAATTCTAAAATGTATATTTCAATATCTATCAATATTTTATCCTTAAAAATCAGCATACCTCAAGGTGTTTTATAATTTACAGTGTAAAGCATTTACTATAAGCTAACCATTTATTCAGTCACATATGCAAGTTTTATCCAGCATGTACTGTGTTTTCAAAACTGGATTCTGCCTTCAAAGTGTTTCAGAGCCTTTGAAACAACATTGTCCAATGTCATTTTATATTGTTAAGATGCTTCTAGCCTAGAAGCCATGTTTATTAGCTTGCTATTGCTGCATGACCAATTACCATAGCATTACTTTGCCAACAAAGGTCCATCTAGACAAAGCTATGGTTTTTCCAGTAGTCATGTATGGATGACAGTTGGACTGTGAAGAAATTTGAGTGTCGAAGAATTGATGCTTTTGAACTGTAGTGTTGGAGAAGACTCCTGAGAGCAAGGAGATCCAATCAGTCCATCCTAAAGGAAATCAATCCTGAATATTCATTGGAAGGACTGATGCTGAAGCTGAAACTCCAATACCTTGGACATCTGATGTGAAAAACTGACTCACTTGAAAAGACCCTGATTGAAAGATTGAAGGCTGGAGGAGAAGGGGACAACAGAGGATGAGATGGTTGTATGGCATCACTGACTCAATGGACATGAGTTTGAGCAAATTCCTGGAGTTTGTGATGGACATGGAGGCCTGTTGTGCTATAGTCTGTGGGGTCTCAAAGAGTCGGACACAACTGAGCAACTGAACTGAACTGAATTAGTAGTTTACAACAACATCCATTTATTAATCCATAGTTTCTGCAGGTCAGAAGTCTGTGCATAGCTCAGCTGTGTACAACAGAGGATGAGATGGTTGTATGGCATCACTGACTCAATGGACATGAGTTTGAGCAAATTCCTGGAGTTTATGATGGACATGGAGGCCTGTTGTGCTATAGTCTGTGGGGTCTCAAAGAGTCGGACACAACTGAGCAACTGAACTGAACTGAATTAGTAGTTTACAACAACATCCATTTATTAATCCATAGTTTCTGCAGGTCAGAAGTCTGTGCATAGCTCAGCTGTGTTCTCTGCTCAAAGTCTAATAAATCTTAAATGAAGATATCAGGCAGGCTGTGTTTTCATCCAAAAGCTTGGATAGGGAAGAATTCCTTTCCTAGTTCATCCAGGTTGCTGGCAAAATTAATTTTTTTGGTTTATTTCTGAGGTCCCTGTTTACTTGCTGATTGTCAGTGAGAATCCCTCTCTGCAAGTGGAGGAAGGGCATCCTCAATACGTTATCCTGCAGCTCACTCACAACTTGGTGGCCGACTTCTTCAAAGAAATAAAGAGAATCCTTGACATCAGGAAAAGTCTAAGTACAGTTTCAAAGGGCTGACTCATTAGGACAGGCCTACGTAGGCAAAATCCCTTTACCTTTGTCACACATTGTCCCATTACATGGAAATGAGATATATGATGTTCACCACACTCAAGGAGAGGGAGTTACACAGAGCATGAGCACCAGGGGACAGGAATCTTGAGGCTTTCTTCGAATCTGCCTACCTGTCACAACATATGAGGAAATTTGATGTAAACAGTAGTTGACAGTGACACACATGCCTTATTCTCAGAATGTTATGAAGGCAATCTACATTTAAAAGGTGGAATGAAGAGGAAGCAAGTGACTTACTCCTGGTGATGTGTATTCTAAGCTTCTACCCCTGAAATGTACTCCTTTGACTGTGAAATTAGCCAGGCTTGACAATCAGAATATGAGAGGAATTCTAAATTATCAAATTATGTTTAATGTCTTCTACCTTGGTCTTAGTCCCTGATATCACAAGACAAGACAAATTGCAATTCAGAGATCTGATTATGAATGTATCAAAGTGGTTATTATGACATTGAAAATAAAATAGGATCTCCATATTTTGAGATACTGAGCCAGAGACACATGTACATAGACAATGGCTCAAAACTGTCTGCATTCATGACCCAGTCCTTGAAAGTTCATATTAATAAATGTCAAATACAATAAATCGGCTATTCTTAGTCACTTTATATTTGATTCTTCCATCACAATAGCTTCCCTTCTGGCTTCTAGAGCTCAAATTGGGAAGAGACTGTCTGCAGTCATCATCTGTAAAGAATAGTCTGCACTTTGATGGAGTCTTATTACTTATTAAATGTTTAATAGGCTGCAAGACTCACTCTAAGCTCTGTTTCATTTCCCTCGGTGAATATAGCATTACTTGTTAGGGGAAAAATACTTGCAGTTCTTGGAGAGTTTTATAACTAGTAGCAGAAAAAACTTCAAGATAACTTATTATTTTCTCCTATTTAGCTTACACTGAATTCAATGTGCAAGCATAATAACCTTACTGGAGAAAGTTACTAAAGTTAAATGAGAAAAAAAGAGAAAAATCCTTATCTGTATACAGAAAACTAAAAAATTAAAGAAATTTTTTTCCCTATGATCTACACAATCTTCTGTGTATTAAGAATAGAAAAAGGTCACTTGGCTCAACAAGCAACCCCCTGCTGTTTTCCTCATCGCTGGTTTCCTGTTCACTCTCTATACACTCGTTTCTTCTCTTTGTCTAATACATATTGACTTTCTTATCTCACAGACTCTGTGATATTTTGCAGCAGGGTGGTAACCCAGAAGATTTTCTTTCACTGCAAAACAAAGGGTCATACCTCTGAAAATATTTCATATATCCTGGTTTTTAAATGTTGTTTAGAAGAGGAAGACATTCTGAAGCTTAATATAATATATTTTATATGAAATTTTCTTTCTTTAAACACCCTAGCACAGGTATATACACTTTGCACATATACAGTGTTTATATACATATCCCTGGTGGCTCAGCTGTTAAAGAATCCACCTGCAATGCAGGAGACCTGGGTTCAATCCCTGGGTTGGGAAGATACCCTGGAAAAGAGAACGGCTACCCACTCTAATATTCTGGCCTTGAGAATTCTACAGACTGTATATATATAGTCCATGGAGTTGCAAAGAGTCAGACATAACTGATTGACTTTCACTTTTATTTTTCATACATATACAGTTGCTAGTTCTATATAAATTAATGTTCACCCCACCTGAAACATGCATGTGTTTGTGTTTAAGTGTATACACACACTTGCACATAGAACTCTCTCTCTCTCTCACACACACACACATACACACACTCATACTCACATATACACAACACTAAACCTGGTTGGAATACAAGACTAATTTAACAGGGTTCAATTTTTTTCTGGGACTGGCTCCCACAAACTCAGTAAAAATGAATTGACTACTTGTGAACCACAAAAAAAATGGTGCCTTAGGCCTTTTCCCATGCCCAAGAAATGTCATGTGTTACTGTTATTATTCTTATATTTCTGGGAGACAATGTTTTCCTACTCACTGAGTCCAGGGTCACTAATACCTACTACTCCCCATATTCCTTATCTTGTCAAATATATATTGAAGCCTCATTAAAATCTCTCTCTTTTTATTGATGACCTGGAAAAGATATGTAGGTCTCAGGGAGTATTTTACTTCAGATGTATTTCTAATCCAAGAAATTTCTACTTGGGGAGAACTTCCCACTTTTTCCTGAACCTTCATTCCCTACTGCTGAACTAAAATTCTGAACATCAGTGGATTCTTTGATTCCTTCTGTTTCTCTTTATTCAGACCCTTTCTCCTTCAGCTTCTAATGCCCAAGCCTTCAGAAGCTTCTTGATCTGACTCAGCACAGAAATGGACATTCACAACTTCTTAGCCTATTCCATCCAATTTTATACTATGTAAAACATGTTGGCTGTTAATGCCAGTACTTTGGGAATACTATGATACTCTGTTTTCTCTCTAGGTCTTCGCTCTGAGTGAGAGTATCTGTATATTGTTTTAACCTTAAGATTGTCTTAGAGTTGCTAGATTAAGCAAACAAATCAACAAATAGGGCATCTAGTTCAATTTCAATTTCAGAAAAATGATAGATAATTGTTTAGATTGTTGCTACCCATCTTGACTAGTCTTCCCAGTTATGTGCCAGATAGTAAGGTGAGAGGAAGGGCAAAGGTACTATGTCAGCTGAATCTTTTTATTTGTATTTCTTCCAGAAACAAAAGTTTTTCTAGATATGTCCCTCTTCCAGCATGATTTCACTTAGATTCACCAGATTCAACTGTTTATTTCTTGGGAATCATAGCTGTCAGGAAGCTGAAAACTGAGTACTGAGTTTTATTCTCTTAGGCCTTATATTAGAAGACTGCAAGGGATCATGGATCTGGGAAATAGTATTAAGGAAGCCAATTGTTCCTTATAACACTCACCAAATTAAATTTAAGAATAAAAAAATAGATATTTTGGGGCACAGAGAAACATAAAATCCACCTCTACAGACTCTTCTTGTTGAAAAAAATTCTTGAAGATGTATATACACACACCATTAAACAAAGTAAAATGAAAAAAAAATTAGCAAAGCAGCAATCATACAATTAAAGAAACAGTGAACTAGACCCAGGACTAGAAGTTTTAAAAATACTGAATGTTAAAGGAGTAGCAGGTACTAAAATGAATCTATAAAGAATATCTCCGACAAGGTATTACACTGAAATTTAAGGGAAGTTAAATTTCTATGATGAGGATTTTTTTCTATAAACAGGATGAAAAAGCAATCTAAAATTATAACAAAAATGAAAAGTTATTCAAAACAGTCTTAATCCATCTATGCTGGAAAAAATGTGATTTCTAAGCTACCAAGATATACAAATATTCTGGTGTAGTTTTATATTTTCTCTTTATGGTTTAAATCATAGCATTTGACCCTGAAAAAGACAGTAGTTACTTCAGCATAATGTTATGGTTTTGTATAGTACTTTCAGTTTGTTCTACCAATATATATATAAAAAAAAGCAGTAAACTGAATTGCAGTTTAAGAATATAAATATTGTAACCATGAGAAGTGTAAAAGAAAAGCACAATGAGCAGAAACCCAGAGGAGACAGTATGACAGATGAGTCATTTATAGAGTTTTAATACATGTTGTCTATAATCAATAGATCAAAAATTAGTCTTATGCAAATATACTCAGGTAAAGGATTAGACTGGCTTCCCAGGTAGGTTAGTAGTAAAGAAACTTTTAGTGTAGAAGACACAGGAGACATAGGTTCAATCCCTGGGTTGGGAAGATCTTCTGGAAAAGAACATGGTAACCCACTCCAGTGTTCTTGCTTGGAAAATTCCATGGACAAAGAGGGGCCTGGTGGGCTACAGTCCAGGGGGCCGCAGAGTCATACTTGACTTAGAGATTGAACACACATACCAAAGGATTAGATTAGCAAACACAAACAAAATCAGAAGGCTAATAGGAAATAAATTATGACAAGTAAAACAAATGAAAGTTATAGTACCAATCCAAAGTATCCTTATTTTTTAAAATCTTAAGGAAAAAATCTGGAAATTAAACTATAATTCAATTTATTACTATAATTTAGAATTGCATTTTTATACATTTTAAAAATGTTTTTAGACTGATATATAGGCTTTTATTACATATCACATTAGTGAATAAGTAAATGGAAATAAAATTAAATAAGCTGATTAAGGTATTTTTAAAGTTCTTCATATGAAGAGTCTGAATCACTGTTCATCTCAGTTATAGTCATGTCTCTTTTTTCCCTCCCAAAATATATTGTGCCTTGAACTGTCAAGATAGTTAATGATAGATAATTTTTTCAAGCTACTTGACATTATCTCCATAATTTGTTTCTGTGATGTGGAGACCAATTCTATAAGACTTGTATTTATTTATCTTACTAGGATATGTCTGAAGAAGGTTTCCAAAATATAAACAGAACTGTTGTTTCTTTCTCAGATGGCTCTTAAATAGTTTGAGATGAAATGTCAACATCTCAGTGGTATTAACCTGCCACAAGTAACAATGATGCTTGCACATGCACAGACAGTGATGAGTTTGTTGTGAGTGCTGTCTGCCTGGCAGAAATTATAGGATGTCATCAATCATATGATGCATCTTGATTTCAAGAATGTTAAAATATGAAAAAAAAATGTAACTCACAATGGATGAAATGTAATATTTTGCCTACTGTAGGATTTTCCTTCTGTAGACTGACATGGGTAGTGAGTACTGTCTTCTCAGATATTTAATGTTGAATAGGATGCTTTAGTTTCTTTGCCTCATTTGAATACATGTCACCTATCCAAAATTTTCAGTGAATATTTAAAAATATCTTTACTCTGACTCTTAGAGTATACATAGTGTACATTATTATTTCACTTTTGCCATTAATTATTGTAAGGGAGAGTGTATAAAATGTGATTAGAGGAGTGTAAGAAACAGTGATTGGTTAAATTGGCTTAACATATTTGGGCTGTGCATATTCGAAGTCCTCAGACAGAGACTAGGCATGGGTGTTGTGGTTGGCCAGAATAACCATGTGTCATTTACCTTTGGGCCATGCACCAGATGATACACTTGCAAAGCTTTTAGGCTCTACTCAGGAGTGAGCCCTTTTTTAAGTTATAGAAAGGCAGATAATTTTGCCTTGTAATGCTGCAAAGTTCCAGACCAGTGCAATCCAATAGAAATACAATTTTTTACCACATGTGTAACTTAACATTTTCTAGTACCTACATTTTTCAAAAGTAGGAAGAAACAGATGAATTGAATCTTAATAATAATGTAGTTAAGCTCAATATTAGCAAATATATTAAATATGTAATCAATATAAAATATTCTTATTTTTATTTTTTGCAAATACATCTCATGTTGTATTATACAACTGCTGATTATATTTTCTATCAGAATCCCAAGATATTAATTGTACCTCCCGGCGTAATGGGAATAACAAAAATAAACAAATGGGGCCTGATTAAACTTAAAAGACTTTGCACAAAGAAGAAAACTATAAGCAAGGTGAAAAGACATCCTTCAGAATGGAAGAAAGTGATAGCAAATGAAGAAACTCACAAAGAATTAATCTAAAAAATATACAAGCGGCTCATACAGTTCAATATCAGAAATTAAATGACCCAATCAAAACTGGTTAAAGAACTAAACAGACATTTGTCCAGAGAAGACATACAGATGTCTAACAAACACATGAAAAGATGCTCAACATTACTCATTATCAGAGAAATGCAAATCAAAATCATAATGAGGTACCATCTCATGCCGGTCAGAATGGCTGTCATCAAAAAGTCTACAAACAATAAATGTCTGGAGAGGGTGTGGAGAAAAGGGAAACCCTCTTACACTGTTGGGAATAAAAATTAGCACAGCCGCTATGGAGAACAGTGTGGAGATTTCTTGAAAAACTGGAAATAGAACTGCCATACGATCCAGGAATCTCACTGCTGGGCATACACACCGAGGAAACCAGAATTGAAAGAGACACTTGTAACCTAATGTTCATTACATAATGAGGTACCATCTCATGCCGGTCAGAATGGCTGTCATCAAAAAGTCTACAAACAATAAATGTCTGGAGAGGGTGTGGAGAAAAGGGAAACCCTCTTACACTGTTGGGAATAAAAATTAGCACAGCCGCTATGGAGAACAGTGTGGAGATTTCTTGAAAAACTGGAAATAGAACTGCCATACGATCCAGGAATCTCACTGCTGGGCATACACACCGAGGAAACCAGAATTGAAAGAGACACTTGTAACCTAATGTTCATTGCAGTGCTCTTTACAATAGTTAGGACATGGAAGCAATCTAGATGTCTGTTGGCAGATGAATGGATAAGAAAATGGTACATATGCACAATGGAATATTACTCAACTATTAAAAAGAACACATTTGAATCAGTTATAATGAGGTGGATGAAACTGGAGCCTATTATACAGACTGAACTAAGTCAGAAAGAAAAACACCAATATAGTATTATATGGAATTTAGAAAGATGGTAGTGATGACCCTATTGTGAGACAGAAAAAGAGACACAGATATAAATAACAGACTTTTGGACTCTGTGGGAGAAAGCAAGGGTGGGATGATTTGAGATAATAGCATTGAAACTTGTATATTACCATATGTGAAATAGATGATCAGTCCATGTTCAATGCATGAAACAGGGCACTCCAAGGCAGTTCACTGGGACAACCCACAGGGATGGGATGAGGAGGGGTGTAGGAAGGGGATTTGGGATGGGGGACACATGTACACCCATAGCTGATTCATGTCAATGTATGGCAGAAACCACCATAATAATGTAAAGTAATTAGCCTCCAGTTAAAATAAATTAATTTTTAAAACTTAAAAAATAAAATATTAATTAAATATTTTACATAGTTTTGATACTGTCTTCAAAATCCAGTGTGTGCTCTGTACTTACAGTATATCTCAATGTGGTCTAGTGCTTAATAGCTAAGTGTTACAGAGGCTAATGTATTGGAAAGGGTATCTCCAGGACTACTGATGCCAATATCTTTGATGTACTTCTGTCCCTAACTTCTATGTAGATCTGCTATCAACCTGAGCCCTTGGACCCTATAATCAATAGATATTGATAAGAGGTCAGAGGAAAAATTTAGACAATGTTTTACTGGAGCTTGTGCTATAGCACATGGGAGCCAGAGTAAGAATAAAAACCAATGCCCTTGCTCACTCCCTGAGTATGGAGTAAGCTAGTTCCAGGAGGGTAGAGGGTAGACATAACTTAGAATCTGCAGCCTCCCTGGTGGTGCTGTGTGCACGGATCATGGGCGGTACCATTTTTGCTTCTGGCACCTCAGCCATGGCACTTGGTTTATGACCTTTCTGTATCTTTTTGTTCATAATTGCCCTGGCTGCAAATGCATGTAGTTCTTTCTAGTCCCTTAGAGTTTCTTTGTTATTCTGTTGCTCAAAAAGACATTAGTTCAAGTACAAGCACTCTAGTAAGGAGTGCCAATTCCCAGCTTACCTCAGATCCATCTGCTGTGGACAAACATCTCTTTAAAGTGTTATAACTTAAGGTTAACTGACTTCTCAAGGAGCAGTGGTTACCCAAGTATTGATGTGTAGATCAAGTGTGAGGTAAGATGTCAAGGCTAGGGAAGTGGGTTTGGTCTCAGATTGTGAAAAGCAGACAAGAAGGAACCTCAGAAAGGCCAGTGCACCATTAGAATGGCAGCGGAGGCCCAAGCCAGGGATATTGGGTCACTTATGTTGGAATCTGCCTGGCATCTTAGCCTCTATTTTCAGGCCTCAATTTTGAGAGAGAGTTATTTTCTATTTTTCTTTTTCTTATGAATATCTTATCTCTCTGTCCTCCCTTCTTTGTCTCTTTACCTCATAAGTTAGCTCTATTCCTGTTTTCCCCTTTCATATCCAAAATGTTTATACCAATCTTGATTAATCTCTCTTATCATTTCATTCTTTCCCTTTCCCTGTCTTCTCTTTGCTCTCCCACTGTGTGTTTTCTCCTGAATCTCTGTCTTGGGATATAAAATCTGTTCACTGTGGATCCATCATGGGCAAGGATGCTTTTTCCCTCTGATAATAGTACATCCGCATGCTCAAGCACGAACCGTACACTCTATTCCTATTGCCCAATCCTGTAGTTATGCAGAACATCAGCTGCTTGCCATGGGTTTGTTGTGTTTAATGCTTGCCTATAATTTATACTCCACATAATTTCTTAAATTTTATTTGACTCTTTTTCATCAGGGTGCCTTCAACATTCTGAGCTGTATTCCTCAAGCTGTGTTGTGCTTCGATAGATACTCACAAATCTTTATTATTGCTGCGTGCTTGGAACGAAAGATTAAAGAATTATTAGTTTCTGGCTGTCTCAAGCAGTCTGGTTTTGTTTTGTAAACACGTACATAGGAGTTTGTAAAGTTAACATTTGTATGCATTTAAAAATAAGCAAAATCTTATTGATAAGCTTATTCAGCAATTAACGAAGCTGTCATTTATAGAAGCGGATATAAATTAAAAAACATTGTGTTAGAAATTATTTTTAAAAGTTCCAATTAAGGAAAAAACACATAAGTCTAGGAGTTTTATTTATTTTTAGACAATATGGGTTCTAAGAATATAAAAACAGAAATCTATAAACAAGCATTAAAATGAAATAAATTATAAAGGACTTTATTTTCAAAAACATTCTAGAGAAAAGCAGACATATTTATGCATGTTAACTTTACTGAATTCTTTTTTTAATTTTTTTTGGGGGATATAGTTGTTTACAATGTTGTGTTAGTTTCTATCATACAGCAAAATGAATCAGCCATACATGTAAATACATCTCCTCCCTCTTGGACTTCCTTCCCATTCAGGTGACCACGATGCAGTAAGTAGAGTTTTCCGTGCTACACAGTATGTTCTTATTAGTTATCTAGTTTATGCATTATGTCAATAATGTATATTTGTCAATCCCAGTCTTACATGTCTAGTTGTTCTAAACCTCAGCACCCTAAAATATAGTTGATACTTTAGCAACTTAATGAAAATTATTACCATTTTTCACAGATGGGGAAACTGTGGTGGAGAAGTAATTAGCAAAAAAATAACAGAACCAAGGTTCAATGCAAAGGCATATGTTTTAAGAGGTGATTTTCCAAACATTTATCTGGAAGTCATACCACTTCTCGTAAGGTATATAAGTCTTATTAGAATGAGAAGAATAGGGAACTATGACAGGAATTTTTGTTAATGCAATAGAATTGATTATTGTGAATATTAGTATCCAATTTATCTATAATTATAGAACACTCAAGTTTTAGACAAGCACAACATTCCTAGATTAAAGACTGCATTTTCCAACATCCTCCAATCCATATATGGCATGTGATTAATTTCTACTTAGTGTGATGTAAGTGTAAATTGTTTCTTTCTTTTCTTTTTTTATTTAATCTTCAGGATTGTATCCTTAAAAAGAAGTTTGATCCAGTCATACATGGCCTTTCCCCTTTCTCTTTTCCCAGTTTGTAGACTTCACACTTTATGTTGACTCATCTTAAAGTATGAAGTTAGATCATCCAGAGAGAGAAATTATATGACAAATTAGATAGCACTTCAACCTGATAAAAATTCATATTTCAGGGTCTCCATATTAACTTGAACTACTTTAAAAATAAACAAGCTTTTATTTTCTTTAAACCACTATTTACCTCAGTCT
>SJYC01042088.1:0-12001 GCA_006408675.1 Madoqua kirkii | reverse complement strand
AGAAAAGGAAACTTCCAAATAACCAGAAACAAATAGGTATCCAGAAAGTAATAAAAAGTGAAATTCACTTAACTCACAGAGGGATGAGTAAATATGGACAATAGGGATAGGATTTAATCTCACCCAGACTCAGTTAAAATTGATATGAATAAAGCTAGAGAGCAGAAATATATTGTATAACTTATAAATAATGACTAGAACATACATCTTTATTATCTTAGGACCTCAGATTAAGACAAGTTCTTCTGTAAGCTGAAATGTAGGAGTATTAAGTACAAAAAGATTGAAACCCTAAATGTCACCTAGTCAGTTTTAGCAAATAAATAAATAAATAGAAATAGAAATAAAATTTAACACTGACAATACCTGAATTCACAATGACATTTAAGTCTCTAGTAAATCAGTGCTGTTTTGGAATTTATCAGGAACAGGTAGCAGTGGAAACCCCCTATAAAGACATAGCGGAAGGTGATTACTGCTGAAGACGAGCTCACAAACAAAAACTAGAGAATATATGGGAACTGGTACTACATGAAAGGCTGTCCACAAATTCAAGGTAGGAAAATTCATGTGTGTTTGTGTGTATGTGGTCAATTGTGTCCGACTCTTTGTGACCCCAGGGACTATAGCTTACCAGGTTCCTCTGTCCATGGGATTTCCCTAGCAAGAATACTGGCGTGGGTTGTCATTTCCTCTCAAAGGGATCTTCCTGACCCAGGGATCCAGTTCGGGTCTCTTGCATCTCCTGTAGATTCTTTATCACTGTACAACCTGGGAAGCCCCATAGTTTGAAGAAAGCAAGAGGACTAGAAGGACTGTAAAAATTTATATTAAAAATTGTGATTTTTCAATTCCTATAAGGATCTTTGTCAGAGTGTTTGAAAACAAGAGTTGCTCAGATCCCATGTTCAAAGGTTTTGGTTGAATCTAAGCATGTAAGTTAATGGTACTAGTAGTGATTTGTAATATTTGAAGAGCCCTTACAGATTTCCCATAAAACATGCATAAAATGTTGGAAGATAGGAATTTAAAATAGCTATTTTCATTTAAAAAATCAGTATATCATTAAAGAAGAAGCATGCTGAAAGATTCCCATCACTGTTGTTCTTGAGTAAGTTACATTGTGAGATATAAATTATCACACATTTTAGTTTTTAAATAATTTACAATTGAAAAGTATACCCTTGAAATTATGTTGGTATATTTTTGTGTCACTCTTCATAAAAATCCTGTGTTCATAATTTGTATTTTTACCCCTGTGACTTGATGCTAAGTTCCTGCCACTAGAGTGTGTTTTTTCCTATAATTGGTCAAACTTCATGGTCCCCTCACCATCTTCCAGTTAAGTATCTCAATTTCATGATTACTTATTGTAATTTTTACTTTCAGTGACATTCCTTGTTTTGTGGGACATATAAAATATGTTTTTTTAATTCTGTAAATTTTTATAATCTAGCATTTTTGTTGAATTGTTCTAGCAATTGTTCTCTTATTCGATTTTAATTTTTCCTTTGCTTAATTGCATTCATTAATTTTTTTGACATTTATTTACTTGATCATTAATTGTTTATATACTAAAAATTAGCCACCTTTTGAAATCTGATACAATTTCAAAATAAATTCAGCTTCCTTGGTGGCTCAGACAGTAAAGGATCTGCCTGCCATGTGGGAAAACTGGATTTGATCCCTCCATCAGGAAGATCCTCAGGAAAAGGGAATGGCTACCCACTCCAGTATTCTTGTCTAGAGAATTCCATGGACAGAGGAGTCTGGCAGGCTACAGTCTATGAGGTCATAAAGAGTTGGACATGACTGAGCTACTAACACTTTCACACACAAAAAAATTATGGAAATGAAAAAACATTGATTTCTAAAAACTTGATACCTAAAATCAGTTTCTTAAAGCTGACTTTTTTCCTAGTACTTAAAATATAGCATGGCTCTTTTTTGTGATTTTATAAATCATACTTATTAACTTAAAATTACTATTTTAATATTCCTTATGTAAACTACAAGTTGGCACCTACCAAGAGCATTGCAGACTCCCTGGTGGCTCAGATGGTAAAGCATCTTGCTTACAATGTGAGAGACCTGGGTTCAATCCCTGGGCTGGGAAGATCCTCTGAAGAAGGAAACGGCAACCCACTCCAGTACTCTTGCCTGGAAAATCCCATGGACAGAAGAGCCTGGTAGGCTACAGTCCATGGATTTACAAAGAGTGGGACACAACTGAGTGACTTTCACTTTTCACTTTCTAAGGAGATTGAATCCCATGCTGTTATAGCTGCTGACCTTCTACAACCCCTGAGGGAGTTCAGGGAGGAGTGAGGTATTCTGTGTTCCAGGGAATCTGGTGGGACAGGTCTTTAGATGGTTAGATGTTTTTAGGAACACATTTTATGATCTCAGTCCTTGCATCTCCTCTTATCTAGGGAAGCACTAAGTCCCTTCATGGTGACATCAGATTCTCATGACTAACAAAAAAATCTTTTGTAAAGTGAATGCTTCATGGTATTGAACTTCCCCTTCACCAAAACCTTATACAGTGATTTTCCCCTACTGCCGCTTTTGAGTAGTCTCTCAGAGCTATCTGAGATGCTGCCTCCTGGGCTGCTGTCCTCATGTTGCCCCAAATAAAACTTAACTCACAACTCTCAAGTTGTACATCTTTTTTTAGTTGATACTTACTTTATTAACATGCTAGATTTTTCAAAACTTCCTCCATAGTTTTTAAAAACCTTCTTTAAAAAATTACTTTCTGAAGCTAAAATATTTCTACTATTCTAGAATATAGAATATATAGTAGGATATAGTAATGCTCTATATTTTATAGAACATATAAATATATTTTATATATTTCTATTTTATATTCAAAACAATCAAACCTTTACTTCATGATCCCAGAATAATAAGCAACATTATGTTTCCAATCATTGAAGATACAGGCAAATGTAGTAACTAAAGAAAAGGACACTGAAAATTAGGAAAGAGGAAAAGAAAGAGAGAAAGAAGGAAGAAAGGAGGGAAAAGAGGGAAGAAACAGTGAGGGGAAAGAGAAAGAAAGGAAGGACAACTTTTTTAAAAAATTAAGGTACACAAATATATTTTAGTGTATTTCATTTAAAGGTAAATAATTCTTTTGGTTTTCAAGCTAAATGGTCTATAGTGAACTTATCAAGTGAAGCAATGAGAGAGTCAGTTACTAGGCAGGTTGATAAGAAATCTAGGGGTCCCTGAGGAGAGAGGGGTTTGGGGTTCTCCAGGAGGAAAGGACAAACATTTTTTTCCCCCTCTACATTCCTTAGTCTTAATAACATAATTTTTTTTTTTTTTTTTTATGGCCAACTTAGATAGTACATCAAAAAGCAGAGACAGTACTCTGCCAACAAAGCGCCGTCTAGTCAAGGCTATGGTTTTTCCAGTGTTAATGTATGGATGTGAGAGCTGGACTGTGAAGAAAGCTGGACGCTGAAGAATTGATGCTTTTGAACTGTGGTGTTGGAGAAGACTCTTGAGAGTCCCTTGGACTGCAAGGAGATCCAACCAGTCAATCCTAAAGGAGATCAGTCCTGGGTGTTTATTGGAAGGACTGATGCTGAAGCTGAAACTCCAATACTTTGGCCACCTCATGTAAAGAGTTGACTCATTGAAAAAGACCCTGATGCTGGGAGGGATTGGGGATAGGAGAAGAAGGGAACGACAGAGGATGAGATGGCTGGATGGCATTACAGACTCGATGGACATGAGTTTGAGTGAACTCTGGGAGTTGGTGATGGACAGAGAGGCCTGTGTGCTGTGAGTCATGGGGTTGCAAAGAGTCGGACATGACTGAGTGATTGAACTGAACTGAACTGAAGGATTATGTAGCAACATGTATTCTGCTTGAGGACAGCTTTTCCTTCCTGAAAACCTGATTAATCCTGATATTTTAAAATGTATATTATGGGAATGGGTCTGGTAGGATCTTTCTATTATTAAATTCTAATCTTGTTATTGTAAAGTGTAAATTGTGGGAATGGGTCTGGTAAAATTCTTACAACCTTGAGACATTCTTTTGATTTATTGTACCAACTAATGAAAATATATATAATTCCCGGCTAAAGGCTAGTGAGCAGGGCACTCTCTGTCCTCTTCTGATGTCTATGTCAGAAGCTTTCTCTGTTTCTTTTCAATGTAATAAAACTTCTGCCACACAAGAGTCCTGAGTGGTCAAGCCTGGTCTCTGATCCCAAAGCTAAATTTTCTTCTTTGGAGATCATGAATCTGACATCATTCACCGTAAGCTGTCATCTTGAGGGCTCATCCAGGATATGTAGGACAAGGTAAGAACACTCAGAGCTCTAGCCTCTCTGCTTTCTCAGTACAGTTTTTCTGCTTTACTTTACTGACTCTTTGATGTGCTTGTGTGAATGAATGACACACCTTGCATAAAGGAAGTGATATGCCCTGCTCTGTGGTTTCACAGTGCCTCATAATGACTGAAGGCAGTCCCCAAAAGTGGAGTCTTGTCAGGGCTTTATATGGATCCACCAATGCCAAGAGACAGCAAATTTCCCTGCAAGGGGAGCGACCAGAAATGGGCAAAGCGTGTGGACTGAACTTTCCTTTCTCAGTCAGCTTTTCCTGGTCTCTTTGATCATTTCATAATTGGGTGGGAAATTAGAACTTCTAACTTAATCTGTCCCATCATAAACTTTTAATGGATTTGTGATTCATGCCGTTACTATGTATTTTTATTTAGACTCCTAGCTTGGTAGTCATGGGAACCCAGACTTGCTAGAAGCATGTTTAGAAACTAAGTGAACTAGTGAGTCCTTGTCATAGCAGTGCCTCCAAACTGTATAGATGGAAGTGCTGGTAGCAGACAAGAGGTTTCTAAGAACATAAGTTTGGGATCCCAGTTTGGGAGCACAGCAGGTTTCTTCCTTTGGTAGTACTACCTCTTAGCAGACTAGATAAAGCTCTCCAGTGGCTTACTTATGTGGAAATAATTCATTGCTTCTACTGCAGGCAGCACTGTACTCAGGAATGTGAACAGGCACACATAAGACAGATGCTTCCTCTAGTAGTACTAGCTTGGGAAATATTCTGGGAAACTACTCTGGCAAATGGAAAAAAGGTCATGGTGGTATGGAACTAGAAATCAATTCAGGATGCCATCAGGTCTACCCCTGGTGCATCTCCAGCCTATCTTGGTGGTAGAAATGGGAGGGACAAGTAAGGTGACTGTGTCAGTAATGGACAGACTAAGTCCAGCCAGGGAAGGGAAGCTTCTGTGGAATGTCTGCCTACAACCCCATCTATAGCAGGAGGGACGCCTCCAGTGGAAGGAAGTAAAGGCACTGGTCATCTCGTTTTTCTCTTTTACAGATGGGAGTTCCTCAAATTTCCAGACTCACACTCTTGGATTGTTTCCTGAAAAACTGGGGTAAGTTTGACCTCCAGAGTTTAAAAAAAAAAAACAACCAAGCCTGACTTTCTTTTCCAAATCTGCATGGCCACAGTATCCGCTAGAGTATGGCAGACAATGGCTGGTTGAAGGGTCTCTTAATTATGATTCTATTTTATAACTAGACAGGTTCTGTAGAAGACAAGGGAAATGGGTAGAAGTGCCATATGTGTTGCTCTTTTTCTTTCTGTGAGATATGCCAGAATTAGGTCCTAAGGGTACAGATTTGTGTGTAAAGCTTTCAGCTCCTTCCTGTCCTCTTTCTTCCCCTCTGCCTCTGTATATGGGGCTCACAACTGAGCAAGCTTAGGGTCAAGGAATCCCTCCAGGAAGGGTTGTCTCAGTCTCAAGAGAGGTTCAAACAACCCCAGTTCCATGCAGCCTCAGACTACTTTGGTTTCAATAGGAACTCAGACAGTCAAAGTAGAGGAGGCACAGACAACTAAAACTAAGGATGAGACAAAGGTGAGAAAGAGGATGAGGATGAGGAAAAGCAGGTTTCTCTAATCTATCCCTGGAAACGTATGTGAAGGGTAGCTAGAGGAGCTGAGGAAAAGCTACACAACTTACTGCCTCTTCAGGAGGCCCCCACTGGGAAAAATAACCAATCCATAAAAATTCATAAGCCCTGTTTTTACCCAGAGGTACAACTGTTGCAAGTGGCTCAAACAGTATATTATAGTAAAGAATATGAGGAGGAAAAAAGACAACAGAAGAGAACCAAAGAAAAGGCCCAGGCTCTATAGATGACTGTAGAAACTGTTATGAATCAGCCTGAAGAGAAAAATTCCCTGAGGAACCCAGGTGAAAAGGGATGGGCTTGCTATTACTGTGGAAAGGAGGGGCATCTCAAGCGAAGTTTCTCTCAGGCATCTAAGCTGCCCCCGGCTTCCCATCTGGTCTGTAAAGGATCACACTGGAGAAGAGACTGTCCCCAGAGGTATAGACCCCAGGGCTCTGGCTCTCAGGATAATCAGGACTAAAGGTGTCCACAGGTCCCCATACAAGCTCCCATCCTAATAACACCCTGGATATTAATAACTGGGGAGTGGGTGGTGGGGGGGGGGAGGCAATCAGTCAATTTTCTTCTGGACACTGGGGAAACTTTCTCTGTGCTCACTGAAGCCCCTGGTCCACTTTCCTCCCGATCCACTATTGTAATGGGACTGTCAGGACGAGCCAAATGCTATTATTTCAGTCATCCTTTAAGCTGGAACTGGGACTCTCTGCTGTTTCCTCACGAGTTTCTGATCCTGCCAGAATCTCCCTCACCCTTTCTGGAGAGGGATATACTGGGCAAGGCCCAGGTTTCTGTTTTCATGAATATGGAGCCTGAACTTTCTCTTCCATTAATTGAGCAAATGTAAATCCTGAAGTGTGGGCTGATGGAAAAATGGTGGGTTGAACACAAAATGTTGTTTCTGTCATTATCAACCTCAAAGATCCTTGCCTATTTCCACATCTAAAGCAGTGCCCACTAAAGGTTAAGGAAGGGTTAAAACCTATCATTGAAAATTTAAAGGAGCAGAGACTATTAAATCCCTGTAATAGTCCATGAAACGCTCCTATTTTGGGTATGAAAAAGTTAAATTGATAAATGGAGACTAGTTCGAGATGGAGACTAGCCTCAATAAATGAGGCTGTGTTTCCTTTTACTCATATGCCAAAAACAAATGGATTTACTTGCTGACAGGTCTGGATAGACACTTTTGCTGGATAGATTGAAGCCTTTTCCTGCTGTAGTGAATAGGTTAAGTGAAAGTGAAGTCGCACAGTTGTGCCCGACTCTTTGAGACCCCATGGAAGGTAGCCTGCACTAAGCTCCTCTGTCCATGAGATTTTCAAGGCAAGAGTACTGGAGTGGGTTGCCATTTCCTTCTCCAGGGAATCTTCCCAACCCAGGGATCGAACCCAGGTCTCTTGCATTGTTGACAGATACTTTACTGTCTGAGCCACCAGGGAAGTCCAGGTTAAGAAAGTTATAAAAATTTTAATCCATAAAATTATTTCCATGTTTGGGCTGCCAAATAGCCTCCAGAGCGACAATAGCTCCACCATTAAAGTTGCTGTAATTCAAGAAATGTCAAAATCTCTAGGAATAGAGTATCACTTACACTGTTCCTGGAGACTCCAATCTTCAGGAAAGGTAGCGAAGAACCTAAACCACCCCATTTTGTTAAAAAAAAAGACTCCATTGTAGAGTTCTGAGGAAAGAGTCTTTGGAAATCCCCTGACCTCACCCCACCACCTGCGAACCAATCAGATCCCAGATCAGGATCTCCTGGCTTTACGTTCAGGACTTATGACCTGCCCAGGAAATTCGAATTAAGCCCAGGAAATGGGAACCAATCAGAACCCGTGGCTAGCCTGGGAAATGAAAACCAATCAGAACCCAACACCTAACCCTTCCACAGAAGGTAACATTTTTCACGTGAGAATACCCTGTATAAGCAATGAAACCAGAATTTATGGCTCCTCTCCTTAGCTACTGTGTCAGTAATGGTGGGAGCCCCAGGTCGAGCTTGGTAATAAAAACTGTCTTGCTTTTGCATCGGATGCAGGCTCCCTGGTGGTCATTGGGAGATTTCACGACTTGGGCGTAACAGTAGAAAAGGCTAATGGCATTGTTAAGAGACATCTGTGTAAATTAACTCAAGAGACTCAGGACAATTGGCTTAAAGTTCTTCACATTGCTTTAACGAGGGCTCGGACTGCCCCTAAAAAGGAAAGACTGTCCCCTTTTGAATGTATCTATGGTAAGGAGGACCCTTCTTATGCACAGACAGTGTTATAGATCCTGAAGCCTTAGAATTAGCTATGTGACTCAGCTTTCAGCCTTTCAAGAAACATTATGGAAACTCTGGGAGGTGACTCTGGCCTCTGAGTCAAACAAGCCACTGTTTGAACCAGGCACCAGTGTCCTGATAAGACTCTGAGATCTGGAGGTCAATCTCTCAAGCCCCTCTGGGAAGGCCCTTATCAGGTTGTTATTTCTTCTCCCAGAGCTGTCAAGGTGCCAGGAACTTATTCCTGGGTGTACCATACTCGAGTTAAAAAGTGGCACCCTAATCAAAACTAAACAATGCCATTTTATGTCTTTATCCTCTATGCTTTCACCTTTTACTTTTCTGAATGACCTGATGATCTATGTGGGCCTGCTTCTGCTGACTCCAAAAGTCCTGAGGCTGCCATTTGACCCTCAAGACAACACCTTTCTGTCCTGGGCTCATTCTTACCCTGCATTCCACAATCAGTCTAATTGCTGGGTCTGTGGAGCACTTCCCTCTTCATCAATTGAAAGCTTCCCATGCTCAGGTCCTCCCTTTGCCTGGCCAGACACTCACTGGGACTGGATCCCTCAGTCACGCTTGTTTGCTCCTAATGGGATCTACTGGATATATGGCTCTTATCTATGGGTATGGCTTCCCCCTGGCTGGATAAGGAGATAGCACCTTAGATTTACCTTTTACTCATGGCTTCATATTTTCAGAGCTTCCAGAAAAGTCTGCTAATCTGCCACATCTTAAACCTTGCTGGGCAAGGTCTGTATTTCACTGGTATAATTATCTGGCTGCAATATTCATTCCTTCTCTGGAAACTACAGATGTTATCCTATGAGTTGATGCTCTGACTAACTTTACTCAACAGGCTTTACAAGATTCTCAAAAAATTATTTCAATGCTGAACAGATACAAACTAGAAAAAAGAGTAGTAAGAGGATGTCAAGTAAATGTTAGGGAGAAAATATTTGAAACATTCAAACCTGAAATTATTCCAGAATGACCAACCATATCAATCAGCAGATTGAAGAGCACCTCAATAGATACCTCAGACTTTCTTATCTGAGAAATAGAAACCTCAAAGTGAAATCACAAAACATGAGGTCAGAGAGAAAATTCTAGAATCTATGAGAGAAATAAATTCACAGAAATTCACAGAAGAATAGTACCAGGACAACAAATTTTCTTTAGTTATAATGTCTGAAAAAAGAAAAGTATATGGTTACTTAAGGCTTATTCCCAGAGAACAGTTTACAAAATAACTATCAGAAAGGTACTTCTGTAGGTAAAGAAATGAATGCAGAAGACAGGAATAAGGCAAAAATTTAATGATAAGAACACATATAGGTAAAATGAACAATAATTTACTAAGTATTAAGAAAAATAAAATGTAATGAAAAATAATAAAATTAATATAGGCTTTTGTGGTTAATAATAAATTTAAGCTAAATATGCAAAAATGACACAAAAGTCAGGTGAGAAAAAGTTCATAGGAGACTGGCACGTATTCTGAATATGCTAGGTATCCAGCATATCCAGCTGGGTGTTGCCTTATTTTGAATAAAAAACATGACATTGATTAATATTAGCAGTTATAAGGAAAAATATATTAATAGATATGAATGTTAGCAACTAAAAGGAAAAGTAAGAAATATGCAACCCTAAAGATGAAAAGGGAAGAAAAAAAATTGAAAGTCAGAAGTGGGTAAAAACAAACAGAAAAAGAAAATTATGTCAAAAGAGAATCACCAAACAGTCCAAATTGTCAATAAATGCAGCAAATATAAACAGGCTTATATATATATATTATATGATAAAATATCTATATCAAGTAAAATCTGAAATTCAGGTATATACTTTTTTTAGAGTAACAAATCAGAGGACATACAGTGTAAGGACATGGGTATAAAGAGATAAAAAATAAGCACACAATAGTAAATGCTATCTCATAAATCCTAGTGCAGAAAAGTTAATCACAGATAAATGGTATAAAAAGAAAAATAGTATAAAAAGGGGCAAAGAGAGTCCTTTTTAAGTTTTTTTTTTTTTATACAAAATAACTATCAGAAAGGTACTTCTGTAGGTAAAGAAATGAATGCAGAAGACAGGAATAAGGCAAAAATTTAATGATAAGAACACATATAGGTAAAATGAACAATAATTTACTAAGTATTAAGAAAAATAAAATGTAATGAAAAATAATAAAATTAATATAGGCTTTTGTGGTTAATAATAAATTTAAGCTAAATATGCAAAAATGACACAAAAGTCAGGTGAGAAAAAGTTCATAGGAGACTGGCACGTATTCTGAATATGCTAGGTATCCAGCATATCCAGCTGGGTGTTGCCTTATTTTGAATAAAAAACATGACATTGATTAATATTAGCAGTTATAAGGAAAAATATATTAATAGATATGAATGTTAGCAACTAAAAGGAAAAGTAAGAAATATGCAACCCTAAAGATGAAAAGGGAAGAAAAAAAATTGAAAGTCAGAAGTGGGTAAAAACAAACAGAAAAAGAAAATTATGTCAAAAGAGAATCACCAAACAGTCCAAATTGTCAATAAATGCAGCAAATATAAACAGGCTTATATATATATATTA
The DNA here is from genome assembly GCA_006408675.1 of Madoqua kirkii. Taxonomy (NCBI): domain Eukaryota; kingdom Metazoa; phylum Chordata; class Mammalia; order Artiodactyla; family Bovidae; genus Madoqua; species Madoqua kirkii. The sequence continues at coordinate 1,165 of SJYC01042088.1, read as the reverse complement.
TATGATAAAATATCTATATCAAGTAAAATCTGAAATTCAGGTATATACTTTTTTTAGAGTAACAAATCAGAGGACATACAGTGTAAGGACATGGGTATAAAGAGATAAAAAATAAGCACACAATAGTAAATGCTATCTCATAAATCCTAGTGCAGAAAAGTTAATCACAGATAAATGGTATAAAAAGAAAAATAGTATAAAAAGGGGCAAAGAGAGTCCTTTTTAAGTTTTTTTTTTTTTATTTAAGTGTTATTGGGATGGGATATTGTTCTTCTACCCTTATAGGCGTTGTCAACTTTAAAAAAAAATGTATAACTTGAGAGTTGTGAGTTAAATTTTATTTGGGACAAAATGAAGACTGCAGCCCAGGAGGCAGCAACTCAGATAGCTCTGAGAGACTACTCCAAAGCTGCAGTGGGGGAAAGTCAACATGTAAGGTTTTAGTGAAGGGAAGTTCAATGCCATGAAGCACTCATTTTACAAAAGGTTTTTTTGTTAGTCATGAGAATCTGATGTCACCATAAGAGATTTAGTGCTTTTCTAGACAGAAAGAGATGCAAGAACTGAAATCATAAAATCTATTCCTAGAAACATCCAGCTATCTAAAGACCTGTACCACCAAATTCCCTGGGGCAAAGAGTGCCTCACTCTACCCTTAACTCCCTCAGGAATTATTGAAGGTTAGCAGCAATAGCAACATGAAGTTCAGTCTCTGTGGAGGCAGATGGCAAATGCCTTTTTTTGTTCAGTCGTTGGCAATGTTCTTGGTAAGTGCTAATTTGTAGCTGACAGCTTTTTGAGTTGACCTATTAAAAATATATCTAAAACAGATTAATAGGAAAAGAAAATTTTATACATAGAGAAATCTCACATAGATGTGAAAAACTCAAAGACAGGTAACTAAGGCTTATATGCAATCCTGAGCTGCAGAGAAAGTAGACTTCAGGAAGCAGACATTCACAAGAAGATAAGAGGAGCATAGTTTGTTAAACAAATGTTTGTCATGTCATGCAGAGACAACTGGATACAGAAATGTAGACAAACAGATCCTGCCAGCTCCCCTCAGCTTGCCACATTAGCCCATACTCTGTTATTATCTTTGGTAATAACTTTCTTCCTGGACCATGCTTTCAGTCTAAATTCTTTTAGGTAATTAAGGGAGAGG
>SJYC01042087.1:0-17972 GCA_006408675.1 Madoqua kirkii | reverse complement strand
CATGCTGTGATTCACAGGGTCGCAAAGAGTAGGACACGAAGGAGTGACTGAACTGAACGGAATACAATGATGAAACACAGAGAAGTAAATCAGCCTATAACAATAAATAACAGATACAAATTTATTTGGATGATAGACATAAGCATCAGCAAGAATGAATTTTCCCAGCTACAGAAGTAAAACATCATTGGAAAAAAATTCCAAAAGACTAAATGGAAGCACCTTATTCAGGCATTATTATTAGAATAATAATTGGAAAAGGGAAAGATTGGGAAAATGACTAATTTCAAACTAAGCCACATTAATTACTCTAATTATAAGTAAAATACCTTGGAAAACCTATGTAAGATCCATCAGTAAAACATCTTGAGAATTCTCTAGTTTATCAGTTTTTCTTCCTTTTGTCAAGATTTACCTAAACTATTCAAATCTGGAAAGTTATCTCACTTCTAAACTGACATAATTATTTTTTATTTGTGAGCCTTTCTTCATAATCCATTGTCTGAGAAGCCTCTCTTAGTCTTTGATACAGAAAACCAAAATAATACACCTACTTTTTTCTAGAAAATTACTTAATATATACTAAATGGAGACACATGATATATGTTTCTTTTTTTTTTTTTAATCGTCTGAAAGGAACTGAACAGCTATTGTGTGATATGGCTAGTGTTCAACTAATTTTACTCTCTATCATTGCAGAGTCATCTTGAAGATGAGAAATGCTATTGATCTGAAAAAAAATTGCTTTGTACATTTAATTTAAAAAAAAATCTAGCTACTTAGATCAACCTTGAAAAAAATTAAATTTTACCCAATTAAATATTTGTTACAATAGCTGTTTTTATAATACTTGTTCAAAAACACTTAAACATTCACATCTGATAGAGGGATAAATCTGTTTAAAGGGGTTTAAAGCACAACCACTCTCAACTAAGCTGGCCTTTGTCAGCATGCACTTGACATCTGAATGAGTCTATTCTCTGTGTGGTGAGGGGTCAGCACAATAAAATAACTGCCATTGAATCATTGAGTGGTTTTGGAGAATACTAACAAAATGCTGTCTAGGTGTTCTGACACTGATTGGTGAAAAGGTGACTTTCACCTGAGTGACCTATGGAACCTCACGATCAAGAAGACACAAAGAATAGTTAACAAACCTAGAGACAGTAGACAATGAAGCAGCTCTTCCTTGACCAGTGCTTTGTATATAACCAGTCTTCTATAGGTCTTGTTGGATCTGTTTTCGAACTATAGAGAAAATGTAAACTTCATACAATTGGATGGATGGGAATTTTCTGATCCAAATCCCAACCTATTTCAACCATAGAGATTTTATTATGCTATTTTATTATTGTTATTGTTGTTGCAAATATATAAGATTTCCATTGAATAAAAGGGCAGATACTTAAGATTAGAAGTCCACCAAACTAAGGAAATAAGTTTCTGAGACTGTTTCAACATTTATTTATGTACTTAATAAATTTCTTAAATTATAAGATGGTTTGACACAAGGTGACTATATACAAAGTGCTCAAAGATCTGTTTAAAAATTAGGCAGATTATAAAATAATGTACATGTAATCTCAGAATTAAATATGATGATAATTTTATTTTAAACACATGTAATTATTTAGATTTAGAATTTTTTAAATAGTTTATTAATTTGGATAAGAAAGTTTGCATCATAGATCCAAAGATACTAAAGACCATCTTTATTCCTGCAAATAGATCTAACAATAATATCTGTTCAGTTCAGTTCAGTCGCTCAGTCATGTCCAACTCTTTGTGACCTCATGAATTGCCAGGCCTCCCTATCCATTACCAACTCCTGGAGTTCATTCAGACTCATGTCCATCGAGTCCGTAATGCCATCCAGCCATCTTATCCTCTGTCATCCCCTTCTCCTCCTGCCCCCCAATTCCTCCCAGCATCAGAGTCTTTTAGATAGCAAATATTGCCTTATTTTACCAAACAGATAGGTAGGTTCACTGGCAAACTCAGAAAGAGTGGCTTGCAAGTAAAGTTTGTTTAAAACTCAAAAGAGTGATCATTTAGAAGCCAACACAACTTCCAAAGTGTGTGTAACACATTTTCTAGCATGCCTTAATAGAGTTCTTTAAGTAGGGAAGAGCCCTCAAATGGACATCAGATTAACAAACCTACTTCTGGTCTCTCCCCCAGTTAATTTCTTTCTTTGGTTTACTTTTCAACAAGCCTCTGCATTCATTCACAAGTTCAGTATTACAGTTATGATTCAAGAAACTGTCTTTTCAATATTTGGATCTTACAAAACCTTTGCTGGTTAGGTTATAAGAGGAGAATATTCAGATGATGTTTGAAAAAGTTAAATTTTCATTGTTAAAAGGTACTTTAAACTTGGGCATCAAGAGTTGGTTTCGAGCAGACTGCTTTGGGCAGAACGTATCTTGTGCTCATCAGGGTACTTGATTGTCTGATGGGTCTTCTGGATGAAATGTAATTTGCTTGAAGTGTTCAATTGAAGTAAATTAAATGTAGAGGAAAAGTTCTAGCAGAAATCTATACAGACTTGGTAATTGTGTCCATGGTCATAATTTTTAATAGAAATTAGATTGGCATTTGCCATAATGTAATATATTGTTTAAATTCTTGCTTCCTCTCCAACATCCACTCATTAATTCACAGGACATCATGAACCTGATGTGTGCCAGGCATCAGTGTTGATTCTGACAAAGTGAATCAGCCAGACATGGTTCTTCCCTCTTGGAGTTTATAGTCTTATGAAGTCTTCAAGGCAGAAAATTAGTCCTATTCATTTCATTATATTACAAATATATACAGTAGGTGCTCAATATGCATTTAGGGATCCTGATTAAAAATTTATAAAGTACATATCATATTTTTAAATTTTTGAATTACTTGAATTTAAAAAGCTGAGTGCTGAATTTAGTATGGTTGAAGTATCTTTTATGCATTACATAACAATTAGCAAATAAAAAATTCTAGGAATGTCTTAAACTAAATATAGAAGTAAAAGACACAGTTTCGGGCTTTTAAAACTTTGAGACAATCCAAAATTGAGTTAACACCAATGTTAAAGAACGATACTGACAACCAACACCCTAAATGAATTTGAAGAAGTAAGCTGGTCCTTCAGCACTATCTGAATGTATGGCAAGCATATGAGCCTTAACAATCCCTTTAAAAACGTATCATAAATACAGTTAAAGTCTAAGTTCTAAGACTGCTACATTTCAGTAGTTCCCTTCAACCCGTATTCTCTAAACTTGCTTGGGTTTTTGCTTTCTGCTGTAATTTTTTGTTTTATTTAGGTTTCTTTTTTTCTTTCTTCTCTTTCCCCTGAGAGAAGGGTAGAGTGGTGGGAGAGATGGCAGTTCTCTGGGTTACAGGATAAATCCCGCTTGGCTGCATGTGACTGCCAAACCAACACCCTAAATGAATTGAAGAAGTAAGCTGGTCCTTCAGCACTATCTGAATGTATGGCAAGCATATGAGCCTTAACAATCCCTTTAAAAACGTATCATAAATACAGTTAAAGTCTAAGTTCTAAGACTGCTACATTTCAGTAGTTCCCTTCAACCCGTATTCTCTAAACTTGCTTGGGTTTTTGCTTTCTGCTGTAATTTTTTGTTTTATTTAGGTTTCTTTTTTTCTTTCTTCTCTTTCCCCTGAGAGAAGGGTAGAGTGGTGGGAGAGATGGCAGTTCTCTGGGTTACAGGATAAATCCCGCTTGGCTGCATGTGACTGCCTCATTTAGCAGCTGGTAATTCTGTGGAGCAATGCTCAGCACTTGCTCTTACAGTCTTTTATGTAATATAATATATATTTTTAAAATTGATTGTAATTTTTTTAGCACTTTGGGGGCTGCTGGTGGTCTCTTTTTCAGGCTAAATAGACCAACTGCTGCTGTTAAAAGAGTTTATTCGACCACCCACACTCGGAAGCACAACCTCCTTCTCGCTGCATCCCCTGAAGTAGCAGTCAGCAAGGCCTGTGCAGTAATAACTGTGAGCAGCCTTCAGGCTCAGAAAAATGTCACAGCTTGAGCCCCAGAGCCTCCAGTGCCCCCATTCAATCAGTGCTCAACTGCATGACGCACCCTGAAACTTAAAATGAAAGCCCTGGATTCATGGCCAAAAATACAAACTCCCTACAGGTTCTTTCTGTGGGAGCTATTGAAGTTCTCTGTTAGCTCACAGACGGTTACCTACCTTCTCCTTCCATCCCGGGTAGCAAGGGAAAAAAGGCACAACTGTAACATTTTGTGCACAAAGACCTTGACTGGGATACAGAAAGACTTAAAAACAGCAGGCATATACTTTTTAAAACAACATTTTGACAGATAAAGTCAAGTGATAAAGTATAGTGAACTTATTTATAATTACCTCTGCTGTTGGAGGCAAGTGAAGGAGGGGGTAACTCAGAAGAAGGGTATGCCGACTAATCAAATTTCATTTTATTTTCTCTGAAACCAGAATTTGATAGCATGCATGTGGGTGTATGTGTGTTGTGTATGTGTGTGTGTATGTACAAATTATAGTAAGGGGTGATAATTTTCAGTCTCTGATAAACACAGAAGTACAGGGGAAAGCAACACTGAATTAAATTTTTGTTGTAAATATTTCCACACTACTCCAAGGCAAAAAGAACATCTGGTGTCCCCAGAGGGCCACATACAAAATATTGTGCGACCTTTCTGGGTCTACATTTGAGAGGCCCAGTACAAAATGGATCAAGAGTTTGGGGAACATAGAGTAGTAAACACACATAGACATTTACATTGATATCAATAATCACTAATAGCAGCTTTTTAGGTGACTAGATACTCTTCTAATCCTTCTTTCCCAAGGGACTTATATCTTGAGTTTATGTGTTTTTCCAACAAAATCTAATTTTCTAAAGTTTCAAATTTTACTGTTATTCTGATAAAAGTGTTCAAAAAAGTAGTAAATAATTTCCTTTAGTTGCTGCCAAAGTGGTATATAAGCAGAGATAATGTTGTATATTTTGACACAAATGTCAAATCTTGGTTCAGAATTATTCTGGTGGATAATTCATCATAACAGAACTTCAAAGGCAATGCCTACTCTCTATCCAATAAATTAAAAGACTCAATCATGCAAGCAGGTTGGAGATCTTGTTAATTTTAGAATTAGACTCACAGCTTCTTTCTGCACACGAAATTTTGTTTAGCAATTCAAACCTGTAATACCTGACTTTATTTTTACCCTTTTAAATGTCTACTTTACTACTCTTGTAGAACATGGTTTATTTCTTCATTAGGGAGCTTAGCATAAGTTCAGTGAGTCTAAAGCTCCATCAGATATGTATGTTCACCATGGCTGAGGGAGTAGCCATAATGAGAAGAGAGGGGACTTGCTCAAACTAAAGAATCTCTATTTAAAATAACTGAGCAATGATGAGCATGTAAAGAAATCCTTGTTGAATAAGTGAATCACTTTTCTCAAAATCTTACATAAGCAAATATAAAATTTTAAAAGTAAATAATATAACTGATCAATGCAATTTCCATAAAAATGTAACTTTTATTAGGTAGAGAATAGTATTTAAGATGTTTATTTTTAACTCTACCATATACAGGAGAATAACAGATAGTCTCTCACTTTTCTGTTATGAAACTGATAAATAGTATATGGAAAAAAATCAATAAAAAAGTAAAAGATGGTAGAGCCTAGATTTTTAAAGAGGCTTTGTAGTATAAGACTTGATGTAGCTTTTATTTTAACTTTCTTTCCTTTTTATGTTCAAAAACAATGAGAAATAGCAACATGGAAAAGAACTATATAGCTCAATGTTGTTTTAATAATTTTTTGTAATATATATATCACTAACATTTTCCCCCAGGATTCTGAGAACCTAGTGATATATTTGGGATACAGGGCTATGGACTATGGAATATCTATGTGCACATATATGCAAACACATAGAGTAACATCATACAAGAACCAGTGCTACCAAAATCTTCTTTAAAGGGTAGTATAAATTTCAGGCTGTTTTAAGCTCTGTGGGCCAGAAGGTCTCTGTTGCAGCTACCCACTTTCTCCCTGACATGGGAAATCAGCCACTGATGATGATGTGTGAACAGATGAGAATGGCTATGTTCCGACAAACCTTTATTCAGAAAAGTAGGCTGAGGGAGTGACATCAGTGAATGATAGAATAAGGACCTCAGAAAATTTTCTCCTGCATAAAACCAATGAAAAATGGCAAAATTATCAGCATTGACTCTTTTAGTACTCTGGAAATTAATCAAAGGCTTGCAGCAATTCAAAAATAAATGAATGAAAAAATAAACAGCTGAAAATCTCAGTAAAAACAGTGACTTTTCTGATATTTTAACTTGACCTCTTCTCAATCTCCACCTCAGCTCCAGGGGATAGCCTTGAAGATTACCACCCTATAATCACAGTGGAAAACAGCAGCGAGGCAGCCATCAGAGAGCAGAAGAAGGCTGGCGCTCCTTCAAGCCTCATTCCCTAAGATTTGTCATTATTGACCTGTCAAGTGTATACAGTAAAGAACTTGACCTTGTCCAAAGAGAGGTCTGTCCTTTGCCCTCAGTGACTGTGCAGTTCAGTTCAGTCACTCAGTCGTGTCTGACTCTTTGCAAGCCCATGAATCGCAGCACGCCAGGCCTCCCTGTCCATCACCAACTCCCGGAGTTCACTCAGACTCACGTCCATCAAGTCCGTGATGCCGTCCAGTGGTCTCATCCTCGGTCGTCCCCTTCTCTTCCTGCCCCCAATCCCTCCCAGCATCAGAGTCTTTTCCAATGAGTCAACTCTCCGCATGAGGTGGCCAAAGTACTGGGAGGTAACCAATGTCAACTCTGCTAGAAGGGTCACAGTTTAAAGCAGAGGCTGGTCACACCAGGTCTTAGGGTGACACTGGCCACACCAGAACCCAACGGTGTGAGTAGGGAGGGAGAGCTTGGGTCATGCAGTATTAGTTGGTCTGGAGACTTGAGTTCAACCAAGTATCATGTCATGAATATATAATAAAGTTCCAATAAAATTTCTAACAATGAATCTGTTACAATATTTCATATGTATTGTCACATATCAATGCCAGAAGGTTAATGTGTTTAGGCAACAACAGAGCTTCATGTTTGGAACCCTCCCATACTCTGCCTTATTTATCTTTCTTTTGGTTGATTTTAATTTGTATCTTTTCCTTGTAGCAAAGCATAATTGTGAGTATTACAGCTTTTAGTACGTTCTGTGAGGACTTCTAGCAATTAACAAAACTTAGGTGATTTGGAGAACAGCTCCAACCTGCAGTTGGTGTCAAATGTTTTGGGAAAACCTGGCAGTTTGGAGGATTATGTTCTCAAATTCTGCAGTTTGATTAACTCTGGATAGTTGGTACCAGGATTAGAAGTTCTTTAGAATAATCCTGATTCAACTGATTCATCCTACATATGTGCTTTAGAAAAACAAAAAAGGTAGAATAAAATTGGGGCTGAGGAAATTTTGAATGGTCACAGTGTCACTCATGTTAACTAAGTTGTGTTTTGCTCAGTTAATGGACATGAAATTTACTTTTACTTTAAAATGATAAATCTTCTGATGTGTTGGTTCACTGGTTACATAAAGAAATTTAAAACAGAAAATATATATGCAATTCCTTGGTTATTGATAATTATAAATTGCCAAAATTAAAGCAAGGGAGAATGTTGGGTCAAATTTGAATTCTGATTGGTCCAAGTTATAGCCCTCAACCTCAGGTTATCAATGGGTAAAGTTAAAATAAAATAATTAAAAATCATTACGACAGATTCTGACTGGACCAAGCTTGGATCCTGACCAGCTGAGCTTACAAGTTTTGATCTCAGGGCCCTCATCAACAGGTAAAGTTACAACTAGAGCAAATAAATATGGAAGTAGATCTTAATACTGGATCTCAAGTCCACTTCCAAAAGGGAAAGTTGTGCGAAACAACAGATAGCAAAGAAGGTTAGAATAACTTATAAGATAATGAGCAAAATAAAGAGGTTAGAAAAAGGAGTAAGTCAGAGGACTCTTCCCAACAGTATGGAAATCTTTAAATGGTTATTAAGAAATGGGATGAATAAAGCAAACATCGATGGGGTCAAAACAAAGGTCTTAATTTAGCTCTCTTGGAAGTTGTATGGGTCAATGGAAGCCCCTGAAGTGCTGCCAACATTAAAAGCCCACAACAAGTCAAACAAGTCTGCCTAATTCATCTTAGTTTGGAGGAATTTAAAAGACTGTAAGACAAAGATGGCAATGAAAAATAGGACCTATAATTACTTGGGACCATGGTCTCACAAGAGAAAGACAGATTAGAGGGTCTAGGCCCCTTGACCTGACTCCCAACAGGGGACTAGTGTCAGAGGGTGGAAAAAGACATTTCTGGGACATGGGAGCCCCATGCAGTATATTCCCAAAAGAAAAATAAACACTGTCTTAGAGACATTGATACACCATTAAAACACAGCAAACACATAACTGAGAACTGAAGGACACCAGAGGGAGAAAAGGACCAAAACAAAAGAAGAAATAGGCTGAAATCTTTCTAAATGGGATGAAAAATACTAATCTACAACATATAAGAATCTCAGTGAATTCCATGTATAATATATACACAAGAAGATTCACAGTTAGACACCTCATAATCAAATGGTTGAAAGCCAAAGAGAGAATCTTGAAAGCTGCAAGTGAGAAGGAACTCATAACTTATAAAAAAAATCCTCAATAAGATTAACAGCTAATTTCGTATCAGAAACTATGGAAGTCAGGAGACAGGAGAATAGCATATTCAAAATGTTCAAGACACACTACTATGTATAACATAGATAGACAACAGGACTTACTATATAACACAGGAAATTACATTCAATATCTTGTAATGGAAAAGAATCTGAAAAAGAATAGCCACTGTAAAATAAAACTTTCTTTGTGGCAATGATCTGCTGTGTTATCTTTAGTAAATGATTCTGTGCACAGATAGGAAGTCCAGCCTTAAAGGAACACTTCAAATCCTCTGGGATTGCACACTTTTGTACTCTCCATCACTGGATTTAGCATTTACATACTGTTAAAAATAAGAGAGTTTAGGCAACATGGCAATTAAACAACAAAGAATTTTGACACAGGGGCCTTCTTGTCCAAAGAATGACAATGCTGGGAACTTGGACTTGGAGTCTAGTGTGGTAGACAAATAGTTCCCCGACTAAAATGGCTACAATTCTCTTAGACATAGTCTTCCATATTTCACATTTCTTCTACATTATAAACTTCTTGATGGCAGAGTGTGTTTATTTGATCATTTTTAAAAGTTTATCATATTCTCAATAACTGACAGGTAGCTGGCATTATATAGGTGCTCATTAAGTAAAGGTTAAATGACTCAGAGAATATTGAACTGGATATGATGACATCTTTCAAATCTAAATTTTCTATTATACCTATTTTACAATTTAAAAAGGAGGATATAATATAATAAATATACATTAAAATATTTTATCCACATTGCAGTCAGATTCTTTACCAGCTGAGCCACAAGGGAAGCCCAAGAATACTGGAGTGGGTAGCCTATGCCTTCTCCAGTGGATCTTCCCAACCCAGGAATCAAACTGAGGTCTCCAGCACTGCAGGCAGATTCTTTCCCAGCTGAGCTACCAGGGAAGCCCCTATGTAAATAAAATAGAAGGTAATAAATAAAATACATCATTATTACTTAACTTATATACCCTTTGGGTAAATTAATTCTGACTCTCTGTCTCATGGAAACCCAATCACGCTATTAACTTAAATCATTACTATTTATAATTTTCTCCATCAGCCATGTTTTGCAAAGGCCTCAGCCTTTCCCAGATACAATTGTAGTCACAATGTCTTTTTAGCTACAATCTAATAAGATTTCAAATTTTTACCCTCTTTTTCCTTTTCTCTCAAAAGTTGTCAAAGTAAACTACATTGGTCTCATCTTATCAGTCTGTGGCTTAGTTAAGAGAAAATGAAACAAACTGAGGCAAATAGAAATTGGCATCTTTACCCCTCTAAAACAGAAGCAGCCTAATTTCTGAGATGCCCACTATATGAGAAAAATTTTCCCACACTGCTCTACGTCATTCCTGAAGAAACTTTAAGATTCTTTAAAAGTATCTACAAAATTAGGTGAAGGGTAAAATTATGAATTTCCCACTTGGAAGAAAGTGGCTTAAATTCTATCCAATTATTTGCCATGACAACCAGCTAAACACAAAAGGGCTAGAATGGATGTAGAGTACTGCCTCTATAATCATCACTGTATGTCCTTCAAATCATGGATATGCAGCACCACTATCCCCGGCTACTTCAGGGCCATAAGCCTACACGGTAATTACATGCTTTGGAACACTCCACTTAAGTGCATCAATAATATAGTGAGCGAACGTGTTCTTTAATTCTGCACCTGTAAATGGAGAGAAAAAATAAAGAAAATATCTCTATCAAAAAAATAAATAAATAAAAAGAAAAATAAATTAGACAGCCAAATTATTTTTAAGCTGCTTTTGTGAGATCTCCCTCTAACACTCAGATACTAATAATTCAAAGTTTTCCATAAATAGAATGAAATGACCAAATATCTCTGCTTAAGTGACTGCAGAGGTTAGGACATACGAGAATAAATGACAAACAAAAACTCTCAATTAAGCTTAATATTTTATATTTAATATACTCATTTCATCTGTGAATTACACAGTCTCAAACTACTTTTTATTTCCATTGCCATGTCTCTGTATAACTGCTATTATAGGGATTTGGAAGATAACAACCACTACTCCAGGAATTCTCACACAAAAGAAGAGTTAACACGTCATGGTATTACAATGTCATATTACTCTATATGCAATTTATAGTACATTCAGTACATGTTGGAATGAGGTGTTTCTCTGTGTGTGTCTTTTTTATTTTATGGATGAACTTGAAATTCATAGTTTTTCTCAAAAATGGAAAGTTATATAGTCAATTTGACAGGGAAGATATAAGTCAATAGAACCATAAGGAGAATAAGTAGTTGGTGTAAAAGTGTAAGAGCTTTCTTTCACCTATATATTCCAATGAAATAAAATGAATATAAATAGAATAAAATTTTTTTCTGAAAGTCAAATATTTCTGAGTGACTTATTTCCTATATTCTTGAATTTCAAAGAAATTCTAATGAAAATTAGGCACATAAAATTTATGTTAACATAAAAGTTAACATTCTTAGTGTTGGCAACAAACCAAGCTTTTAAGTGGGTCTCTCCTAAGTTTTTCCACGTATGAAAATAAGAAAAAAAAATATACGAAAGTTATATAGGTACCAATGTTTCCTATGCAAATTAGTCAACATTTTTCAATGAAATACTCAGTGCACAATATATCTCAATATACTGATTTCAAAATATGAGTGCATTTAAAATTTTAAAAACCTTGCCATAATTTCAGAACCCCCTCCCTCACAAAATACCATGAAAATCAGATCTGTATTGGTTCAAAATTCATAAAGGAAACAGAAAAGATGCACTGAATAATCAGAATAGAGTTTCTTGGTTTAAAAAAATGAGTTATTTCAAAATGAGGTTGTATTTGCTTTGCCTTGTCATTTTAGGTTTGTGGATTTATGGATGAGCATATTTTAAATCAAACTAATATTCAGTACATGAGTATGACCTTGTGTTCTATTTTGACACATTTACTTCTTATTAATTGCTATATGTTTCAAATGTTACTTTGGGGATTAAGAACAATTGTTATCCCATTACATAAACAATATACAGTCTGTTTCTAATAATAACTATCTTTTGTGAAAAATATGCAGTTTAATTTACCATGTGGCAATGCAACATACTAAAATCAATTGTCTTTTCAAAACTACTCAAATGTTTCAAGCAATACTTGTTAAATTATTAAGTAATATTAACTGTTTCTTTATAATGTTGAGCTTCTAAAAGATTTTTACTGGTAAAGACATCAGATTTTGAAGTTCATATGCAACTTTTATTATGTAGATACCCTGCTATTAAAACAGTATTCTACAATATAGAGAAACTACTGTCTTAAAGCTTAGACCTGTTCCCAGGATACACATAACACTAATTTGGCCAGAAACTATGACCACAGCAAATCTATGGTGGAACATCAGTTGTTTTTTGAAAGAAATATAGATAATCATCTGAGAGTACAGACTTAGTATTTACAGTTTCTTCTTCTGACGTGAACATATAAGCAAGTCAATTGTTCTCAGCAAGGACTTCCCTAGTGGTTCAGACAGTAAATAATCTGCCTGCAGTGTGGAGACCTGGGTTCAGTCCCTGGCTCAGGAAGACCTCTGGAGAAGGGCATGGCAACCCACTCCAGTATTCTTGCCTAGAGAATCCCATGGACAGAGGAGCCTGGAGGGCTGGAGTCCATAGGGTCACAAGGAGTTGAACATGACTGAAGCAACTTAACACATGTAAACATGCAGACTCCTGAAATGTGAATAATAAAATGTAGACTGGAGAGAAGTATTAGAACAGAATTTTAAGTTCTTTAGAAGATTTTATGAAGAAATGCTGGGAGAAACTTTCCAAAATCACAGTTACAGTAATGCCTCCTCTCCAAATACTTCATTAATGATGTGTACATCAAGAAGCAAAAGTTGAAATGTGTAAGGTTGGATGTCCTAATGACCCCACATCCAGTGTTTTTGCTGTTGTCATTATTTTTTGTTTGGTTTTGTTGATTAGATGACAATTGATCATTTTAAGGCAAGGCAGTTCTAAAAATTCAGCTCATTTCATTGACCTACATGTGTGATCCAAAGAAAATCTTAACAAGGGTGTTACCTTTGAACAGGCAACTGAGTGTGGGAGATTAATCAGACATATAGAAACTATCTCTTGGTGTCATCTAGTGGTTGTATTTCATCACTGCATAAAAGAAATGGCTTACTGATTTTTCTGAGTAAAGATTGTTTCATTACGTTTATTTCTGACTGACTGGAGTGAAAGAAGCTGCCATTTTTAAGAGACAAGAGAAGGTTAGTAGCAATCAAGCTTTTCTGGGCTCTTCACCCTGGCCCTTTGCTATGCCTTCTTATAAGGTCAAGACACATGGATGGGAAGCTCAGTTAGCGTACACTGGTGTGAAGGTACTGTCTGCTGCCCCATTTAGGCTGCATGGCTGAGTGACTGGGTGTTGTTAAGGGACGTCCACAGCCAATACAGAAGGTATTTTCTCTTTGCTGGCTGAGCAGCACTCGAGGGATTCTGACAGACTGAGCTGACATGCTAACAATCTGATTGCAGATGGCAATGGTAGGAGGCTTTGAGTGAGAGAGAAGAGTCCCCTGACCCTCCTGTCATCTACTCTCTCAATCTCCATCCTAGGATAGGAGTGCTGCCCAACTATCACAGGGAGAGGTGACATAGTGAAAATAACTTATCCACAAATGTGCTGAAATGTCATCTCTAATGTTATAGTTCCTTTAAGACGGACTATAATTTCTAATATAACTTTTCAGTTTTGAAAGGAAAGGGCACCAAGGCTGAGTTGACAGAAATAAATTATCCAGATAATTAAGGCTAACTACTCCACTTTCTCCTACTCCCTGGCCCACGCACAGACAATAATAGAGCTCAATTATTTATAATTCAGGAATATTTTTTCTTTTAAAAAAAGGATTTTCTATAAAGCTGGGGTTTGAATGGCTCAAAATTATAATCATTAAGGAAGCAAATTATTAACAAATTATAATCAGAAAATTTACAAATTTTAAATTATTATGGTTCCGTTACCTTAACAAAGATAAGGCATGATAAAAAAAAGTGAAAAAAAAAAAGATTGTGACACTTCATTCTCAATTTTCCACAATTACCTGATGTTTTTAGGCAAATCTGTGGGTTTTTAAAACTGATCTTAATGGATTTAACAATCTCAACCAAGATATTTCTCCATATATTTACTTTATATTACAAGGTGAACATTTTTTGTTGTTGAATTATTTTTCAATGATGTTTGCTTTTTCTTGTATAGATCTCTAATGTTTATATGTCTTACACAAGCATAAATTGGGAAAATAATTAATAAGAACATAGGACTTTCCTGGTGGTCCAGCAGTTAAGAATCCACCTGCCAATGCAAGGGACACAAGTTTGATCCCTGGTCTGGGAAGATCCCACACGCTGTGAGCAACTAAGCCTATGTACCACAGCTACTGGTCTGTGTGCCTAGAGCCTGTCCTCCACAGCAAGAGAAACCACAGCAATGGGAAGCCTGCACATCACAATGAAGGGTAGCCCCCACTCACAGCAACTAGAGAAAGCCCTCCCACAGCAATGAATATCCACTGCAGCCAAAAATAAATAAAGTTAAAAAGTGATAAGAATATTAGTTAATGTTAGTTGCTCAATAGTGCCTGACTCTTTGCAACCCCAAAGACTGTAGCCCATCAGACTCCTCTGTCCATGGGATCTCCCAGGCAAGAATACTGGAGTGGATTGCTATTCCTTTCTCGACGAACGTGAATGTATATAAATTTCTTAAAATTTCTATCGCCTTTGCTGTAAGGAAATTTACTACTGCTAGTATCCTTGAAATGTAAATGTATGTACTACACACAGAGATACATAGATGTATAAAGTATATGCTTATATATATGAAAATATATATTTTTTATATCTATGTATTTACATAGAGACATATACACACACTATATATATCATATATATCACACTATATATATATCATATATATGTTTTTATTGGAGATATATATGTATATGTACATATATATCCAACAGAAATACTTTCAATTTGCACACACTTTAACCAAAATGTACAGGACTAATTAGTGCTGTCTGTTCCTGCAAAGGGCTTCCCAAGTGGCACTAGTGGTAAAGGATACACCTACCAATGCAGGAGAGGTAAGAATCGTGGGTTTGATCCCTGGTTGGAAGATCCCCTGGAGGAGACCAGGGCAACTCACTCCAGTATTCTTGCCTGGAGAATCCCGGGGACAGAGAGGAGCATGGAAGTCTACAGCCCATGGTATCGCAAACAGCCGGACACTACTGAAGCAACTTAGCATGCGTGCATGCATATCCCCTCAAAACATCACCTGTCTTCTCAACAATATCGCAAGACTAAATCATTTAATCGTGTATCTTGTATGAGAGAGAATCAAGCTTTGTTTACAGTTGCTCCAGTTCTGATCACTGTGCTGTATGTTATCTTGTACAGCAAGTGATTGAGAATAAAAATGAAATTGCTCTGTGGGAGTATATACATTTGTAGCATTTAAAAAATCTCTCATTAGATCTTGATTCCCTTTAAAGAACTATCCCAAGTCTGATCATACAGCTATCATAATTTTCACTCTATTAATACATTTCAAGCCTACTTCCTGGTACCACAGCTAAAATCAGAGTACAAAGAAAAATATTTCTTTGACAAATAAAACTGGTGATTTAAATACCTTATCTGAAGAAAATAGTACTGTGCCTTCAACCCCAAACACTGACTTCACTTTAACCTTCTCAGTAAACAAAATGTACACCATGTAATTGGAAAATAGATAATGTATACCAGATCTAGCAAATAGGAAACTTGGACCTCTTTGTTAACAGAGCAGGTTGACTACATCCAAACAAGAGCAACCTTAAGTAGCAGCAGAAATTCATGGTTAATCATCAACAACACAAGTGCATATGAATTTAATGTAATTCATTATTCTTCAAAGATATTCTTTGATATTTGATTGGCTATGCTAGGTGGTTTTACGAGATAAATTATATTGTTCAATCATATGGAGATACTTCTGGGAACCAATTCATCTTTGACAAGTCTACTGGAGTTCCATTTCATTTTCCTGTGATGTTTAGTTAACTTGTGGACAAGATGACACCTATCCATGTTAAGCATTGTGGTAATCTGTGGTTTCAATTACATATTTGCCCAAATGCTAAAGCTGATGTAAAACTCTTTACATGGTAAAAATAATATTTCTCACTAATGCAATTAATGACCCAACCTCCTTAGCAAGTGAATGCAGATTCCATAGTGCAGTGTATCTCACAACTGGCACCTTCATCCCCTACACCAGTTTGTGTTTTCTTCCCAACAGTGCCTATGCATTGGAATAATTGCCTAATTTTACAGATTATAAAAGCAAATGGGGAAGCTATGCAAGTCTCCCAAGCTACATAATAAATTGTGGAACTATAATTTGTTCCAAAGTCTGAGTTTCTTTATAATTTAAATTGTTCAACACATGGATCTCTTTTCCAAAAATAAGACAGAATAATCTCAACTTTGTTGTAATCTAGTCCCTTAAGATAACTTTCATTTAAAAGGAAGGGACAGTCTAATGACATGTTAGCTTTTTTTGCTTTTCTCAATTGTCAAAATCCTTCCTTTACTCAACCACGCATGAAACTGGTATGGTTGTGTAGGTTAATGTTGGCCAAAATGTAAAAGCACAAGTGTTCCGGGATCCTGGAATTAAAGAGGAATGGACCCTTTCTTTCTTCCTTTTCTTTACTTGTAGATATGATTGCTAGATTTTTAGCCACAATTTTGCATCATGATGTAAGGTAAAAGAAAGGTCAACAATGTGATAGGCTGCTTGAATCTTGATAATTCAGAAAGCATATTAATCCTACATTATACATGTCTGGGCTGCTTTCATATGTAAGAGAAATAAAAGTCTATCTTGTTGTTCAATATTGAATTTTGTTCAATAAAAATTCAACTTTTATTGCTACATAATTTACCACAAACTTAGTGACTTTAAACAATGCCCACCTATTACCTCACAGATGGCATTAATCTGCTAGAACTGCAATCTCATATGTGTTGAGGCCTCTTCCAAGCTCCTTGGTTGGCAGAATTCAGTTCATGGTGATTGTAGGACTGAAGCTCACATTTTCGTGTAGTCATCAGGTGAGGGTGGCTCCAGATCTTAGAGGCTACCTGCAGGTGTTTGCAACTCAGGTTTCTCCATTGTTGTTATCCTTCAACAATAAATGATGTCTTGTCGGACTCTTTGTGACCCCATGGACTGCAGCATGCCAGGCTTCCATGCCCTCCCCTATCTCCCAGAGTTTGCCCAAACTCATGTCTATTGAGTCAGTGATGTTACCTAACCATCCCATTCTCTGCCACCCGCTTCTCCTCTTGCCTTCAATCTTTCCCAGCATCAGAGTCTTTTCTCCACCATGATTTTCTCCATAGGCCCTCTCATAACATGGTAGTCTGCTCTTTCAATTCCAGCAGGAGGTTCCATGGTGTGGTGACTCAAATCTCTTCTTTTAGCAAGGGTCCAGTCCCTTTTAAGGGCTGGCTCATCTGTTGAGGTCAGGCCCACCCAGAATAATCTCCCTTAATTAACTCAAAGTCAATTGATTTGGGACCTTAACGGCACCTGCAAAATCCTTTCACCTTTGTCATAGAGTACAACCTAACCATGAAATTGAAATGCATTACACTCATAGTCCCGCATTCAAGTGTTCTCTACAGAGAACATACATTAGGGATTGGGAATATTATGCACATCTTAGAATTTTGCCTATCATGCTTGTTTAAACTATCATTATTTTGTTTTTTTTTAATAAATAGCCAAACCTCATTATAAATAATGCATCACATGTTATATTTATGTTTGAAGTTATGTAGAATTATTTGTTTAGAAAAACTTGTATCTATCCTATCACAGACATAATTGTTTACCAAGAAACTATAGATATATATGATTTCTTATTTTTTATATCAAGAGATTTACTTTTAAATATAGAAAACAAATAAATTTTGAATCAACTAGGATGCTTAATCCCTTGTGCTCTCTTTTTGCATTTTAATAACCTAGCTCTATACCTGTCTCTTATACACATCTAGATGTGTATAAGAGACAGAAGCCTATGTGATACACACAATTACAATAAATGAAAGATTATGGTGTAACCTTGGATACTGTTAGCTA
>SJYC01042084.1:0-29273 GCA_006408675.1 Madoqua kirkii | reverse complement strand
CCAAAAATATTTACTATCTAGCCCTCTGTAGAAAAAGAATAAATACTAAATATAATTTAAAACTTTAAGTTATAATTTTAAAATGCCATCTGGCCCAAGTGCGTTTGTCCTGATCGGCACTGTGCAGTGATGTGTGGCTAGAATTGGTGTCTGTTCTTCTCTGTACCAGTGTCACCCTGATGCCAGAGGCCCAGCCTTTCTGGATCTGTCTGGCCTGCAGAGGCTGCTCTTTCTGGGCTCTGTCCCAGATAGGGGCTCAGCCCAGTTCCTTGGTTCCCATCCTCCAGCACAGGACATGGTCAGTGCGGAAGGCTTGGCTGAAAGTTTGCTGCTGCTGCTAAGTCGCTTCAGTCGTGTCCAACTCTGTGCGATCCCACAGACGGCAGGCCACCAGGCTTCCCCGTCCCTGGGATTCTCCCGGCAAGAACACTGGAATGGGCTGCCATTTCCTTCTCCAGTGCATGAAAGTGAAAAGTGAAAGTGAAGTTGCTCAGTTGTGTCTGACTCTTCGCAACCCCATGGACTGCAGCCCACCAGGCTCCTCTGTCCACGGGATTTTCTAGGCAAGAGTGCTGGAGTGGGGTGCCATTGCCTTCTCCAGCTAAAGAGCAAGGTGGTCAAAAACATATTCCTAGTGGGGTCAGGAAGGGTTACCAGAGGGATTTTCAGAATCGTGTCTAGTCTTCAATCTAAAACTTAATTTCTATCACCCTAAACTTTCAGCCACGGAGAAGGCAATGGCACCCCACTCCAGTACTTTTGCCTGGAAAATCCCATGGATGGAGGAGCCTGGTAGGCTGCAGTCCATGGGGTTGGGAAGAGTCAGACACGACTGAGCGACTTCACTTTCACTTTTCACTTTCATGCATTGGGGAAGGAAATGGCAGCCCACTCCAGTGTTCTTGCCTGGAGAATCCCAGGGATGGGGGAGCCTGGTGGGCTGCTGTCTATGGGTCGCACAGAGTCGGACACGACTGAAGTGACTTAGCAGCAGCAGCAGCAGATCTTTAGATGTTCATGATATTGTTTGACCCTTCTCTTCCACTTTCTTTTGGAGAGCTATCATGCTCTCTACTCCTGACTTACAGGGGATACCTGATATCTTCTAATACTGGTATGTATCAGTTACTGAAAAATAACTGGAATGTGAGAGGGAAATTTTCTGTGTTGCAGGGGAACTCTCCTTCCCTAAGCTTCAGGTTTCTACAAGGAGGGGCATCGATTAGTGGAACATGAGTGGCCTTTCTATGCTTCTCACTCATTAGTAATCAAGGAGGAAGGCCATCTAATATTTTAGATAAGCTTGGGATGAGGACTGACCACATGCCCCTTCCTCAGTCTCTTTCTCTTGGGACACAGCTTCCTGGAAGCCCGTAGGCTGGTCTTGCAGTTTGGAGAGATAATTTCAGTCCAAGGGAGTAGGAGTATTTGGCGCGTGGGGTGGGAGTACTATAAATAAGCAACGAATGGAATTTGATGAACAAACTAACTCTTGTAGGTAGAAACTTTTAGTGGACAGGCCATACATTCTAGGGTGGATTTCCCTATTAGGAGATAAGGATTTGAGAGCAAGTGATTTGTCTGGAAGGTGAGCTTAGGAAGTTGAGGTGTGAGGAAAGGATTGTAGCCAATCAAGTCATTTATTGTTTGGGTGCTCAGAGCTTAACCCCACAGTAAACTCTGGGAAATGGTGTAGAATCTGCACCTCAGAGCTGTCCTGCTGGAGAGATGGGGGAGCTGAGGTATTTATACTCCAAGTCTCTTCAGTCACTGATTGAGGATTGCTCCTGGGGTGGGGGTGGGGGGACTTCCGAGGCACATCGGGCCTTCCCCACATCAGAAAGCAACCTTTTTATCTTTGAAGAAAACCCACAGGCAAAGAAGGCGGTGCTAGTGGTAAAGAAGAGTGAAGTTGCTCAGTCATGTCTGACTCTTTGCGACTCTGTGGACTGTAGCCTACCAGGCTCCTCCGTCCATGGGATTCTCCAGGCAAGAATACTGGAGTGAGTTGCCATTTCCTTCTCCAGGGAATCTTCCTGACCCAGGAATGGAACCAGGGTCTTCCACATTGTAGGCAGATGCTTTACAATCTGAGCCACCAGGAGATTGCAGAAACATTGGAGATCGGAATATAATTAACACAGAAATAGCAGAGGGTTCTAGAATCCTGGAAATATCACCTCCTTGGTTATTGTGCTCAACATAATTATTGAAAATATGTCCGAATCCAAGTGTCTGAAGAATCAGGGCAGGACCTGCAGGCGCTTTGGGCTGTGGCCCAACAAGCTGCATTGCTAGCAGAGCCTTTACGGGGCAAGCATCAACAGTGTCCACAGTGTGCAGGGCTGTGCCCCGCAAGCAGCCCACGGCAGTGTCCAGATTTAGAGACTGGTCACAGGCCGTTTGGTGCACAACTGGCTTTTTCATGGCCTGTCAGTGCAAAGCAGAAGGCTCCCCTTGAGGTGGGCACCATAACGTGACCTCCAATGATTCCAAATTCTGGAACAGTGACTGACACACCATCAGCTCGGGCCTGGGGTACTTTCTGATGTTTGCGGGAGTTGCGATTCTAAGTTGGCCAGTGGGATTAATGCATTGAGACCAAAGAGGAAATAGATCAGGGCCCCTCTAGGGATGACATCTGCTTTCATTGTGAAATAGCACAAAGAGTGTTGGACTCTAACATTGTTGGCTGAAAACTCTGTGTTCCCACAGCGGGACAGCCTCAGGATATTAGGAGAATTTGTGTTGAACACAAACAAGTCTGAAAGAAGACGCCGGTGGCTGAATCTCTTCTTTCCATGGGATGATGAATCTGCCTAGATCATTGCTTACTAATGATGGTGAATTCAGTCTTAAAACCCAAACAATAAAGTCTTACAACATTCAGATGGATGAGTGAAACTCTTGGGAATCAGATCTTCTGACTGCCAGGTTTCCCCACTTTTAAATTGATCACTGTAGATAAGATCAGAACTGAGTCCACAGAGGAGAGGATTTGAATACTATTACTCTGTGATGAGGAGGCGGTTGAATTTCTTTGAGAATTAAGTGGAGGCATCTGTTTTGTTTAAATTAAGGGTCTTTAAGTACCAGCCGGGGACTGAGTTGACAGCGATTTCTGTCATAAAGTAATAAATCATGGGGGTGGTTAAGGAAGCAAGAAACACCACATTCTTACTTTGTTCAACCAATTAAGCAATACGCCATCTGGGTCCTTTTGTAAATTACTGTCAAGCACAACTTAGACAATTCAATTCAGCCTTTCATTTAATTATATTAATTTATTCCAGTAACTTTAAATACCAAGCAACGCCAATACCAATGTTCATTTTTAAAACAGAAGTCTAGTTTAGCTTTTATTTTTTAATGATTAACACCCTTCCCAAGGTTGTCATCTGAGAATTTTTAGCTCGTCTCAGCCTCAGGATATTAGAAGAATTTGTGTTGAACATAAACAAGTCTGAAAGAAGATGATGGTGGATGAATCTCTTCTTTCCAAGGGATGATGAATCTGTCTAGATCAGTGCTTTCCAATAGGCCTGTTTTCATGATGGAAGGTGCTATTATCTGTATTCTCCCACGCAGTGGCTCTTGAGTCCTTGAAATGTGGCCAGTACTACTGAGGAACTGAGCCTAAATTTTCTTTAATTTTAATGAATTTATGTTTAGATAGCCACATGTGGCCAGTGGCTCTTTGCCCAAGTCTAGAGTGTATTCTAACAAGGAAAAATACAGCATGCCATTAACTTCAACAGGTGGAGAAGAGATGCATAGTTATGACGGATGCTTTTTGGAAGCCCTCACTTCCTGCTCAGTGCTTGTTATCTGAAACACACTCAGTGGTGTTTGTTATCTGTATCCCGAGACAGCCCAGAGGAGATGAGCACCTTTGGGGGAAGTTCTCTAACCATGTGAAGAGGGAACTCTATCTGGAAGAGAAATGGGCCCCATTTCTTCTTAATCGCAGAGCCAACCCCACTCAACAACCCCTAAGTTGCATCTAGATGGGCCAGGTCACAGCACGAGAGACACCCGGCTTTCGCCAGCATGGACTCTGCCCTGAGGAAGATGTGTTCTTCCTATGGCTGAATGTTCAGATGTGGGCCCCTTTGGGGGTAACCAGACATTTCCTGGGGTCTCAGACCCAGCCCTTCAACCTCATGGACATCAACACCCCACTCTAGTTCCTCTCAAAGGAATTTTGACTCAAATGTTGGCATTTCCTTCCCAGGGAGATTTGCCTCTGTGCAAAAGTTGCTTGTTCTGATCCAGTCAACGCAAAGTTGGTAACAGGACATCAGGAGTTTCTCAACTGTACACACTTCTTTTTAGTGGGAATGTTCAGTCTAAGGTGACCCAACACCAATGACTATAGAGAGCCGTATTGCATGAGAATCTGATTGTAGTTAATCAAGCTAGAGAACAGTGAGGGCAGGGTGAATGGAGGTAGAAAGTCCCGAGAACATTCTCATTAACATGAAAACATCTTATTCCAGGTCTACTGACTCTCTGCAGCTGCTAGGCTGAGCTGAAAACTGGGCAGAAGTCTCTGTAACCCTGTTTTCTCTGAGTAGCTTGCTTCCTTCATCTGAGCTATGGTTCAACCAATGAACATGAAATTTGTCTTCATAAACGTATTCAGGTTTTTGGATGTCAGAATTTTGCAACCTTCTTCACTCTTTAATTTTTACGGTTGTCAACACAGACAGCCCAAGGTAAGGCAGTTTGGAATAAACTGATCAGTAGGAATGTTGTATCCTGAAGACATTGCCAGGCCTCTTTCCTTTGTTGTTGCTCCGTCGTGTCCTACTCTTTACGACCTCATGGACGTAGCCTGCCAGGCTCCCCGTCCATGGAATTTTCCAGGCACGAATACTGGAGTGGGTGGCTATTTCCTTCTCCAAGGGATCTTCCCAACCCAGGGATGGAACCCACTTCTCCTGCACTGGCAGGTGGATCCTTTATTGCTGAGCCACCTGAGAAGCCCCTTCTCTCCTTAGTCAGAGATAAAAGGAATTGCACACTGCTCATGTGTGTGTGTGTTGGGCCTGTCTCTTATACACATCTCATTGTTGGCTGAAAACTCTGTGTTCCCACAGCGGGACAGCCTCAGGATATTAGGAGAATTTGTGTTGAACACAAACAAGTCTGAAAGAAGACGCCGGTGGCTGAATCTCTTCTTTCCATGGGATGATGAATCTGCCTAGATCATTGCTTACTAATGATGGTGAATTCAGTCTTAAAACCCAAACAATAAAGTCTTACAACATTCAGATGGATGAGTGAAACTCTTGGGAATCAGATCTTCTGACTGCCAGGTTTCCCCACTTTTAAATTGATCACTGTAGATAAGATCAGAACTGAGTCCACAGAGGAGAGGATTTGAATACTATTACTCTGTGATGAGGAGGCGGTTGAATTTCTTTGAGAATTAAGTGGAGGCATCTGTTTTGTTTAAATTAAGGGTCTTTAAGTACCAGCCGGGGACTGAGTTGACAGCGATTTCTGTCATAAAGTAATAAATCATGGGGGTGGTTAAGGAAGCAAGAAACACCACATTCTTACTTTGTTCAACCAATTAAGCAATACGCCATCTGGGTCCTTTTGTAAATTACTGTCAAGCACAACTTAGACAATTCAATTCAGCCTTTCATTTAATTATATTAATTTATTCCAGTAACTTTAAATACCAAGCAACGCCAATACCAATGTTCATTTTTAAAACAGAAGTCTAGTTTAGCTTTTATTTTTTAATGATTAACACCCTTCCCAAGGTTGTCATCTGAGAATTTTTAGCTCTGTCTCAGCCTCAGGATATTAGAAGAATTTGTGTTGAACATAAACAAGTCTGAAAGAAGATGATGGTGGATGAATCTCTTCTTTCCAAGGGATGATGAATCTGTCTAGATCAGTGCTTTCCAATAGGCCTGTTTTCATGATGGAAGGTGCTATTATCTGTATTCTCCCACGCAGTGGCTCTTGAGTCCTTGAAATGTGGCCAGTACTACTGAGGAACTGAGCCTAAATTTTCTTTAATTTTAATGAATTTATGTTTAGATAGCCACATGTGGCCAGTGGCTCTTTGCCCAAGTCTAGAGTGTATTCTAACAAGGAAAAATACAGCATGCCATTAACTTCAACAGGTGGAGAAGAGATGCATAGTTATGACGGATGCTTTTTGGAAGCCCTCACTTCCTGCTCAGTGCTTGTTATCTGAAACACACTCAGTGGTGTTTGTTATCTGTATCCCGAGACAGCCCAGAGGAGATGAGCACCTTTGGGGGAAGTTCTCTAACCATGTGAAGAGGGAACTCTATCTGGAAGAGAAATGGGCCCCATTTCTTCTTAATCGCAGAGCCAACCCCACTCAACAACCCCTAAGTTGCATCTAGATGGGCCAGGTCACAGCACGAGAGACACCCGGCTTTCGCCAGCATGGACTCTGCCCTGAGGAAGATGTGTTCTTCCTATGGCTGAATGTTCAGATGTGGGCCCCTTTGGGGGTAACCAGACATTTCCTGGGGTCTCAGACCCAGCCCTTCAACCTCATGGACATCAACACCCCACTCTAGTTCCTCTCAAAGGAATTTTGACTCAAATGCTGGCATTTCCTTCCCAGGGAGATTTGCCTCTGTGCAAAAGTTGCTTGTTCTGATCCAGTCAACGCAAAGTTGGTAACAGGACATCAGGAGTTTCTCAACTGTACACACTTCTTTTTAGTGGGAATGTTCAGTCTAAGGTGACCCAACACCAATGACTATAGAGAGCCGTATTGCATGAGAATCTGATTGTAGTTAATCAAGCTAGAGAACAGCTGTCTCTTATACACATCTAGATGTGTATAAGAGACAGTGCTAGTGGTAAAGAAGAGTGAAGTTGCTCAGTCATGTCTGACTCTTTGCGACTCTGTGGACTGTAGCCTACCAGGCTCCTCCGTCCATGGGATTCTCCAGGCAAGAATACTGGAGTGAGTTGCCATTTCCTTCTCCAGGGAATCTTCCTGACCCAGGAATGGAACCAGGGTCTTCCACATTGTAGGCAGATGCTTTACAATCTGAGCCACCAGGAGATTGCAGAAACATTGGAGATCGGAATATAATTAACACAGAAATAGCAGAGGGTTCTAGAATCCTGGAAATATCACCTCCTTGGTTATTGTGCTCAACATAATTATTGAAAATATGTCCGAATCCAAGTGTCTGAAGAATCAGGGCAACTGGCAAAAATTAATATTTTCACTCAAATAAAACATTCAAGGTATTTAAAAATCTCATTACTGTACTCCAAAATCATATCCCAAATGTCAGAATCTTTATCAAATTCAAAGTAATATAAGGAAAAGGAATTTCTGAGTATCTAAGAGCCAGTCAAGAATGAAATTGCTCCTGAGCATCAATTAATATGTGGAACAAAATACCTTTGTCATTATTCTATTTTCTTACCTTTTCAGTTTTTTAAATGTTGATTTACCTTTCCACTCACTGTGGATTTTCTTGTTTAAATCTCTGATGAAATAGAAAACATTTATTGAGATAAATGTTTACCTTTAAATTTTTTTTTCTTTAACTCAGCTTCAGACAAAATTTCTGTATTCTAAATGTCTACAAAAAAAGCTTCGAAATGCAATGAATTAAAATGTAAATATTTTCTTTGGTACTTGTGATGCAAAAATATAAGGGTCTTTGAATTGCCCTACTGTTAGGGGAAAGCAATGTCTGTACTGCATCCAATATGATCTCACCTGTACTAGAAACTGGAGAGTTTAAAAGCCCTTCTATTCTTTCTCTTTCAGTAACTGCCTTCACCCTTTGGGGCCGCTTTAATGTGCCAGACCCAGTGGAGCTGTGTTAACATTAGCACAATCCCCCTGACAGAAAATCAGATCAATTGTAAGCCAGTTCTTTACTGAGATAAACAGCTTTAAGGACTGACTGGAAACCCACTTGACAAAATAAATATATATTTGTTGCCCTAGCCTTATTTATCTCTCTTATCTGCTCTTTTAATTACATAAAGGAACCCTGGTCTTAATATAGTGGAATGTAATTTTTTAAAAAAATCTCCCTTTCACTTCACAGAATTAAGTCTACCTAAGACTCTCACTGCAGATGGTGAGTGCAGCCATGAAATTAAAAGACACTTACTCCTTGGAATGAAAGTTATGACCAACCTAGATAGCATATTGAAAAGCAGAGATATTACTTTGCCAACAAATGTCTGTCTAGTCAAGGCTATGGTTTTTCCAGTGGTCATGTACGGATATGAGAGTTGGACTGTGAAGAAAGCTGAACACCGAAGAATTGATGCTTTTGAACTGTGGTGTTGGAAAAGACTCTTGAGAGTCCCTTGGACTACAAGGCGATCAAACCAGTCAGTCATAAAGGAAATCAGTCCTGAATATTCATTGGAAAGACTAATCCTGAAACTGAAAATCTAATACTTTTACCACCTGATGTGAACTGACTCCTTGGAAAAGACCCTGATGCTGGGAAAATTGAAGGCTGGAGGAGAAGGGGATGGTAGAGGATGAGATGGTTGGATGGCATCACTGACTCAATGGACATGAGTTTGAGCAAGCTTCAGGCATTGGTGATGGACAGAGAAGCTTGGCATGCTGTATTCCGTGAGGTCACAAAGAGTTGGACATGACTGAGACTGAACCCTTTGGCCACCTGATGCAAAGAGCTGACTCATTGGAAAAGACCCTGATGTTGGGAAAGACTGAAGGCAGGAGGAGAAGGGGATGACAGAGGACAAGATGATTGGGTGGCATCACCAACTCAATGAGCTTGAGCAACCTCCAGAAATAGTGAAGGACAGGAAGCCTGACCATGCTGTAGTCCATGAGGTGGCAGGGAGTTGGGCATGTCTGAACGACTGAACAACACTAAAAATTCTGTTCAGAACATTCCACCATTCCAATCTTTCTCTCTACTTCTTTTATCTCACTCTCCCTCTGCTAAAGCTCTTAAATAAGCAAATTCTTCCCTTCTTGAACACCTTTCTTGCCCCAATTCTAAATCTGTACTCCAAGAATTCAATTTGGAGGGTGGGGGAAGGAGAGAAAGAGGAAACAGAAGGAGAAAATTTTTTCTATCACTATATGTCTCTTTCTGTAAACATTAGTAACCCATAGGTAGGTGTTGCACTGTCTCTTCAAAATGCCAAAAAACACTATAACTGAATTCCCAACTTAAGTTACAAATATTATTGCTCAAACCTTCTCATTTTATCAAGTTTTAATGAAACAATGTGAGGAGTGAAGTTTTGTGATTTCTCAGTAAAGAACAGTATTCTAAACAAAGCATAGAAGTCAAGGCTTCACTGAAACAGTGACCAATAGTCTGTTTTAAAATTTGACAGAGGCCATTAGTGCACATGTCTCAGTTAACCAAATAGAACTTTTGAGACTTAGAGGACATCGTGATTTTGTAGTTATCCCAGGGTCTAGCACATGGAAGGTATTTAATCACTATATTGATAACTACATATAAAATAGGTAACTAATGAGAACCTTCTGTATAACACAGGGAACTCTAACTTGATGCTCTGTGGTGACCTATATGGAAAGAAATCTAAAAATGAGAGGGTATATCTATATATATGTGTATAGCTGATTCAGTTTGCTGTCCCGTAGAAACTAACACAACATTGAAAACAACTACACTCTAATAAAAATTAATTAAAAATTTCGTGTAATGAATGCGCTAGTTTCATCACTTAAAGCATGTGTCATGCCTTAAAGTTTTATTTTGGTAAACTGTATTTTTAAAAATTGAGGTTAAAACATAGATATATATAAATGCACGGCAGGTGTAGCCTGTTGTATTACCTTCAATCAGGCCTCATGGTAAAGTGCACATTAATACTTTGTTGATAGGCTGCAGTGTAAATTAGAGGCATTATGGTTCAAAGGATAGGAATTTACCTTTCACTTTCCTTTGTGGAAGTTCTGCACTGAGGCATGGGTGTCAACATCCCTTTGTGCCCACCTGGGACTAACTTCAAATATGAGTTGCTGCTTTTCTTTTCTTTCTGAATTGCATCCAGGCTCAATAGATGGCAAACTCTCAGTTCTCTCTAAAGTGAGCTGGGATTTAGTAAAGCAGTTGGGTTACCCTCCTGGCGTCAGGAGCAGCAACACAGCTGAGGAGGATTGATGGTCTTTAACAGCAAGAGGCTATTCGAGCATTCCTTCCCAGGAGACGCTGGTGGAAGAACTAGACAACAGTGAGTCCAGATTTCTTTACCCTTGACATGATTTAAGTTTTCTGGTTGTGCAAAAACAAAAATCTTTAGAGATGTATTTTAAAAGTATCAAACAGCTATTGGAACATCAAAATATTCTTACTCAAAAGTGATTTATGATTTAATCAATGATTTAATTATAAGTTATTCTGAAAATTTTGTCATATTTTCCTTCAAAATAGCATATTTCAATGAAAGGGAGTGCAATTAATACACTCACTGTACCTTCAAATGCAAAAGGTACCTATATTGATATATGTTTTCATTTAATTAAATATAGAGAAGGAAATGGCAACCCACTCTAGTATTCTTGCCTAGAAAATCCTATGGACTGAGGAGTCTGGTAGGCTACAGTCCATGGGGTCTCAAAGAGTCGGACCGAACTGAGCCATTTCACTTTCTTTTCACTTTAATTAAATAATCTAATTTTATGAAGCTATGCTTTCATAAGTTTGAAGCTGAGGTACGGAGTTTTTATGATTAGTTAAGATTCACCCTGACTTTTCTCCCTTGACTGAGAAACAAAGTCAAAGCTTCAAGACCCAGTCTGTCTTTGATGAACTGCTTGAGTCCAGATCACCACATCACTAGATACGTTTGGCCTTGTCACGAGAGACTCCAGGGATTTTATCAGGACAACATCCTTCTTCACAGGAAAATACTTCAATCTGGTCATTTAATTGTTCAGCTTCTAGAAAGATTTTGCTATTGTCCAAAGGGAGTGCTTGAAGTTTGGGGATTTAAGTGGAGGATAGAGGTTACTCTGGAAGCATCAGCACAGACAAGTGTGAGAAACGAGTCATAGACATTGATATTGCCAGCTGCCAATTGCAGCTGTGATACTACTTGGGGCTTCCCTGATGGCTCAGATGATAAAGAATGTGATGTAGGAGACCCATGTTTGATCCCTGGGTTGGGAAGATCCTTGGGGGAGTAGATGGCAACCCACTCCAGTATTCTTGCCTGGAGAATTCCATGGACAGAGGAGCCTGGTGGGCTACAGTTCACAGGGTCATAAAGAGATGGACACAACAGAAGGACTAACACTTTCACTTTCACTTTTCATACTGTCTGACTTAGTAGAAGAAGCAAGCTAGAGATTTTCCAAGTGGTTCAGTGGTAAAAGAATTCATCTACCAATGCAGGAGACTCAAGAGATTCAGGTTTGATGCCTGGGTTGGGAAGATCTCCTGGAGTAGGAAGTGACAACCAACTCCAGTATTCTTGCCTCAAAAATCCCACGGACAGAGAAACCTGGTGGGCTACAGTCCATGTGGTTACAAAATGTCAAATATGACTGAATACACACACGGGCTAGAGATGTTCCTAGGCTGTCAGCACAGTTAGGAGCACAGGCGCTGGCATCCAACTCCGGCTCAAATCCCACTGGCTCTTCTGCTCACTAGCTGGGCATCATTGGATGATATATTTCATCTGTATAAGCCTCAGTTTCCTCATTTGTCAATTGGAGCTAATTATACCTAATCCATGGCAAGTTGCAATGACTGAATCATTTAGATAATTGATGCCAAGTGTGGTGCCTATATGAGTGTCCTATAAATGTGAGTAGGGTTATAATTATAGGCATGACCTAGATTTGGTGATATCATAGAGCCATAGGTCACAACCCTGCCTACACTTTAGAATCACCTGGGGAATTTTTAAGACACACCAATACCCAGGTCTACACTGGCAATTAATTTGCTTTAAAGCTCCCCAGGTGAATCTAATGCGTGCCAAGGTTGTGCACTGCTATAGACCCTCCAGTTTTTTAAATCTATCAGAGCTTTTAGTGATCAGCGAAACCAATGCCCTCCTTTTACATATGGAATTGAGGACCAATATAATTCAATGGATTGTCTAGGACCATTTTTAGTTAAGTGGCAAAGAATGCAAACTTCTTGATTTCTAGCCCAGAACAATTTTCACCTTTCTAGCATATATCAAAATCTGACATATGTTCTCTGGTAGCTTTAGAGAAATTTATTAAGTTAGCTGGTAATGAGATTTTGGACTATGGTGGCTATCTCTGGTTAGTAGACTACCATGCTCCTTTGATAGGATGGTATTCCTAAAGCTTTGCTGTGATAATCCTCTTCCTGGGAAGGTATAACATCTAAGAGAATACAGCTTCTCATTAGAAAAAGGGGCTCTATTAGTTGGCCATTTGTGTGTCTTCTTTGGAAAGATTTCTTTTTAGTTTCTCTGCTGATTTAATTGGATTATTTTTTAAATTAAGTTGTGTGACTTCTTTATATATTTATTGTACATATTAATTTCTTTATATCAATCCCTTATCAAATATTTGGTCTACAAATATTTTCTTCCATGTGCCACAACATGGGTGAAACTGGAGAGTATATCGCAAAGTGAAATGTCAGAGAAAGATACATATTGTATGATATCATTCATACATGGATCGGATATCACTTTTAAAAAGCCGAATGCATAGGAACTGACAGTAGACTGGAGATTACCAGGGACTTTGGGGGTGGTAAAAATGGGTAGATGTTGATCAGAGAGCCACAGACTTCCAGGTAGAAGATAAATATATTTTGGGGACACTGAAAGCATGGAGACTGGAGTTAGCAATAACATATTATACACTTGAAAGCTATTGAGAAAGTAAATCTTATATGTTCTCACCACAAAAAAAGAAATAGTAATTGTGTGACCTGTTGAGAGTGTTAACTTAGGCTGTGTTGGTAATCATCTGTGATATAACAGTGTATCAAATCAACACGTTGTACACCTTAAACTTAAGGTTATATGCCAGTTATATCTCAATAAAGCTGGGGAAAAGAGAGCTATGTACATGATCTCCAAAGCTGTGCTGTTGTTTTATCCTCAGGACAAAGAAGCCTTTCTCCTTTATGCCCGAGTGTCTCGGGCATGCAGTACAAGTTCCTGACTGTACAAACTGATCACAGTGCCGGAGGCTGGAGAGCAGGTTCAGCGGCCCCTGCTTCCGGGGCTGTTGCCTGCCTCCCCGGAGTTGCCCCAGTTACACAGCTGCTGGAGCGGCACCACTAATTAGGTGATGTGCCTTGTTGCTACCATCTGGACTACCCAGTCCTATCTCTAGTCTCCCTTGTGGCTCATTGCCCCCCTCAAAAACCACCTGGGAACTTAGCCCCGCACTCCGGCTGGGGTGCAGTGGTGTAGCTGGTACCACACAGGAAAGTGCCAGAGTCAGTTCAAGCGAGGGACTCTGAAGTGTAAAGTAACAAAGAAAAGGACAGAGAAGTTGAAGTTTTGTGAGACTAAACTGGGATCTCTTCTCAGGAAGCGGTAACAACTCAAATATTTTACCATAGTCTCCAATCAACATGTCTGAAGCTTGCAAACATACTTGTGAAATAGTTTGTATCAATATATTAGGATATGCCTTACTACAGATGTATATATATAAATGCATATATATTACATATGAATACGTGTGAATTGCAAAATGCGTCTCTCTGCTTTCCTTACATTTTCCACGATAAAGAGTGGGTAGCATTTAGTGCTGGATAAAAAGAAAGACCCCAGTAACTACATTAGAATGTCATTTTCAAGCATTTCTGAATCTTCTCTTTTTACATCCAAATTCCTGATGGAGAGTCTTTAATAAAATAAAACTTCTCTAAGAATACTATAACACACACAGACACATATCAAGGAAATATATAGTGTTCTAATGCTGTTTCAAGAAAATTCATAGCAATATAGGAGTTCCTGGTAGGAATTAAAACCACATTGAATTTTTATATGTGATACAAAGTTAGGTTGGTACAAAGAGATTGAACTGCACCCAGACTAAAATTCCCAGATTCATCCTCCTTCTGCCAAATGTTATTAGCAGCAAGTTAAAAGTAGGCCTGCTGTCACTGTGACCTCCGCTGACCTCTTAATTTCTTGAGTTCAAGTCCAATTAACCTCTAGGAAGAGGCACAACTGTTCTAACCAGACAAGTCAATAGAATCCAATAGTAATCATTTCATTTTCTGCCTTGTCAAAGGGTGGCCCTCCCACCTAACCCATTTCACACAGAGGTGGTCATTTATCACCGCTTAGAGAACTGTACTGAGCCGTGTCCCAGTCCTGCCTGAAGTACATTCATCAACTGCACAGACAGGGCCTGGGGTGTGCTGTGCTTTGGGAGTGCTTAGTAGAAGGTGCTGCTGGAAAACCTGCCTTGTCTCTGCAACCTGTTGGTGTGTTTTGCCTAACAGTGCCTGCATGTGGACCCAGACTGCAAGTGGTTAAAGCATAATGTATCTGCTTCAAGGAAAGCTATCCCCTTCCTGAAGAATATATAATGTCTTTCTCTCTAGGGCAGCCAGACATTGTTATAATT
Organism: Madoqua kirkii; assembly: GCA_006408675.1. NCBI lineage: Eukaryota > Metazoa > Chordata > Mammalia > Artiodactyla > Bovidae > Madoqua > Madoqua kirkii. The sequence goes on along the minus strand of SJYC01042084.1, from coordinate 14,683 downwards.
ATTTTTAAAGGACTCAGTTTGAAAGTAAATGGTGAAAAAAAAATCATTAGAAGAAATAGATATGTACAACCAAAACCCTTTTCCCATCTAGGCTGCTCCTGGCAAATGAGGGAAAGACCATTACCTGTGTAGTTCAAATAAAATAAAGCTTATTTTAAACCAATTTCCCAGATGACTATTCACAAATAATCAAAGATGTTCATGGTAATCCATGCATTTCCAGAAGTAGTTCTCTGAAACAAGAATTTTTTTTTCGGGAAATGACTTTTTTTTTACTCTGATATTAATATACTTTATGAACTGGCTTATTAGAAATTGAATTCTAGGACTTCCCTGGTGGTGCAGTCATTGAGATTCTGCCTGCCAAAGCTGGGGACATGAGTTCATTCCCTGGTACAAGCAGATTCCACATCCCAAGGGGCAATGAAGCCCATTCACTACAACAATTGAGCCCGTAGGCCTTGAGCCCATGCTCCACAATAAGAGAGGCCACTGCAGTGAGAAGCTCATGCACCACAACAGCAGCCCCGGCTTGCTGTACCTAGAGAGAACCCATGTACAGCCACAAAGCTCCACTGCAACCAAAAACATATGAATAAATAAAGTTATAAAAAGAAAGAAATTTGAATTCTAGAATCTAAGAACAAATTATGTTCAAATATTTTCAGTGCTTTCAATTACATAAAATATTAGATCATTCCCTGGAACAAGCAGATTCCACATCCCAAGGGGCAATGAAGCCCATTCACTACAACAATTGAGCCCGTAGGCCTTGAGCCCATGCTCCACAATAAGAGAGGCCACTGCAGTGAGAAGCTCATGCACCACAACAGCAGCCCCGGCTTGCTGTACCTAGAGAGAACCCATGTACAGCCACAAAGCTCCACTGCAACCAAAAACATATGAATAAATAAAGTTATAAAAAGAAAGAAATTTGAATTCTAGAATCTAAGAACAAATTATGTTCAAATATTTTCAGTGCTTTCAATTACATAAAATATTAGTATGGAAACCTGATATTTATATTCCCATGATAGGGCTATGTATTTCCATCTACCTAGGTATACTAATTTCCTTATGCTTTAATTTCTTATGTGTGTTTAGTTGCTCAGTCATGTCAAATTTTTCGTGACCCCATGAACTATAGCCCACCAGGCTCCTCTGTCCATAGGGATTCTCCAGGCAAGAATACTGCAGTGGATTGCCATGCCCTTCTCTAGGGAATCTTCCCAACCCAGCGATCGAACCTAGGTGTTCTGCATTGCAGGTGTATTCTTTACCAGCTGAGCTATTACTATGCTCAATTTCTATGCTTTCATATTAATTTAAGTTATTGTTTAATTTAATATGAAAAATTATAAGTAAGAAACTAGTCACTAAGAAAATATGTAACATTTCTGCTCTGGTAACCATTTTAAACTAACAAACAACATTTTTCACTATTGTTTTTACTTTTATGTTGGATCTTCTGGGCTCTGTGAATTTAGTATTTTTTTTCTTCCTAAAAGAAACACAGCTTCTGAACTAAAGGTCAAAGTCCTTTGGCATCGCTACTCTGTATCCTCATGTCTTTCCCTTCACTTTATATTTCTCTATTTTTTTAACATCCCATTACTACTCTTTTTACCAAAGAACACTAACCATAGGTTGCAGACAAGGATGTAAAATAGGTGGGATAACAATGCCAGTCCCAGACCAAGTTCCTCTCCAAAAGTGACACCAGTAAAAATGTAATGGATCTTAAGTTGAAACTGATCCCTTGCTTTCCAAAACAACACCATCCAATAGGATTTCTATGAAGATGGAGTTATTCTGTAACCATGTTGTCCAACAGAGTAACCAATATCTTCACATGTGTCTAGGAATCACTTGCAATAGGGCTTACTGCTGCTAGGGACCTAATAGCAGAATACCTAGAATTTTCTTATTTTTCACTGGATGGAACTTAGCAGACATATTTTCACTGAAAATTTACAAGCAACCTCATACTCACAAATGTACAATTGACTTTCACGTCTGTTTCTATTTCTTTATGTCTGTCTAACTGAGTCTGTGGCTTTAAGCTGTGCATCTGTAACACGTGCATGGGCAGGATATGACTTTAATCTCACATAAACAGGTCCTGAATCTCAATATGGATAGTAACATACATATGTGGGAATTAGAGTTATTTTCATCCTATTTGAAAAATGAAATGTAAAACTTCATGTTATCTCACAGACTTCCAGGAGCATAGTCTCAACATGATCTGAGTTTGTGGAGTGGAAGTGTTAGTTGCTCAGTCATGTCTGACTCTTTGTGACCTCATGGACTGTAGCCTGCCAGGCTTCTCTGTGGGATTCTCCAGGCAAGAATCCTGGAAGGGGTAGCCATTTCTTTCTCCAGGGGATCTTCTCCACCCAGGGACTGAACCCAGGTCTCCCACATTGCAAGCAAATTCTTTACCATCTGAGCCAATAAATTAATTGGTAATTGTAAAAGACAGGCTATTTTTGACAAAAAATAATGATTGCTCCTTATATCATATGCATATATTCCTTAAAGTTAACAGAATGTCTCATGCAAGTAGGTTGACATTGGTTATTAACATTTTAAGATCAATACACAGATTGATGTAAGGACAATTTTAGGCAGCTTTTGAATTATTATTATAGAGGTATGAAATATTGTTTCTGTGAATTAGCAAACTGTCCTCCAATGACTGTTCACATGTATGAGACAAAGAGCAGTGGTGAAAAAAATTCTCTCTAATCTAGTTGTTCAGTTTCCTACTGTCTTGTATTAAAAGCTACCTAATAGAATTTATAGTTGGAGAAACCTTTTAGGCAGTACTCTTTGTATTTTTTATTAAGTCCAAACTCAGAGAATCTACTTAATGTCAATTTTGTACAATGGTTATACTGCACAGCATTTTTTATTTTAAATCTGCAGGACATGATGATAAATTGATAATGACCCCAAGGCCATTATAAATAAAGAAGTCCTGTTTTTCATTAGTACAGTATTACCTAGTCATAAGGGATAAAGACCAATACTAATTTCTTCCTGAGAAGTAAGCAATCAAAAACTCATGGTTTTAAAAACACACATTTAAAGAAAGCAAATTTCTAGTTGTGAACAGTAGAAGAAAATGCAATTATAGGAACATATGATTAGAAACATGCCAAAACCAGTTTGTGTTGTGTGCTGATAAATATAACATACTTAACTGTGTTTTTGCTTTAAAAGAAAAATCTAGCTGAGAAACAAACTGAAAAATATCAGGTAATACAATTCCTGTTAGCATTCTTGTTTACTGCGTGTGAATGCTAAGTCACTTTAGTCGTGTGCAACTCTCCGTGACATTATGCACTGTTGCCCACCAACCTCCTCTGTCCATGGGATTCTCCAGGCAAGAATACTGGAGTTGCCATGCCCTCCTCCAGGGAATCTTCCCAATCCAGGGATCAAACCTCCGTCTCTTATGTCTCCTGAGTTGGCAGGTGGGTTCTTTACCATTAGCACCACCTGGGAAGCCCTTGTTCAGAATATCCAGGTACAGATGTCTCATGTTGACATTCCTACCCTGAGAGAGAGCAGTTTCCTTAAAAGTTTATTCACGTAAAAGTCATTTTAAGCATGCTCCTCATACCCATTTACACTTACACTGTACATACACTACCTGTCACAGTTCTACTGACCTTTGCTTCTTTAATAAATGCACAAAATGTGTTTGAGGGCTCTTGCTAGAAGCAAAGATACCATGGAGCACATAAAAACTAAAAAACACAGTCAGTGATCTTGAAAATCCAAATGTAGAGAACAGACATTTCCTAAAGATAATACTTTATTAATACAATAGAAGATATTATCCAACTGCTATATCCATGCCAAAAAAAAAAATGAAGAGATAATATGAATTTGAGAGTACTGCTGTTGCTGCTAAGTTGCTTCAGTCATGTCCGACTCTGTGTGGCCCCATAGATGGCAGCCCACCAGGCTTCCCCACCCCTGGGATTTTCCAGGTAAGAACACTGGAGTGGGTTGCCATTTCCTTCTCCAATGCATGAAAGTAAAAAGTGAAAGTGAAGTCTCTCAGTCATGTCCAACTCTAGCGACTGCATGGACTGTAGTCTACCAGGCTCCTCAGTCCATGGGATTTTCCAGGCAAAAGTACTGGAGTGAGGTGCCATTGCCTTCTCTGGAGAGTACTAAAAAAGACCTAAATCAAATTCCTATGACTATACACTGGAAGTGAGAAATAGATTTAAGGGACTAGATCTGATAGAGTGCCTGATGAACTATGGACGGGTGGTTCGTGACACCATACAGAAGACAGGGATCAAGACCACCCCTCAAAAGAAGAAAAAAGAAATGCAAAATAGCAAAATAGTTGTCTGAGGAGGCCTTACAAATAACTGTGAAAAGAAAAGAAGCGAAAAGCAAAGAAGAAAAGGAAAGATATATCTACTTGAATGCAGAGTCCCAAAGAATAACAAGGAGAGATAATAAGATAATAAAGGTTTCCTTAGCGATCAATGCAAAGAAGTAGAGGATAACAATAGAATGCAAAGACTAGAGATCTCTTCAAGAAAATTAGAGATACCAAGGGAACATTTCGTGCAAAGATGGGCTCGATAAAGGACAGAAATGGTATGGAGCTAACAGAAGCGGAAAATATTAAGAAGAGGTGGAAAGAATTCACAGAACTATACAAAAAAGATCTTCACAACCCAGATAATCATGAACGCATGATCACTCACACTCATGTAGACCTGGACATCCTGGAATCTGAGGTCAGGTGAGCCTTAGGAAGAATCACTACAAACAAAGCTAGTGGAGGAAATGGAATTCCAGTTGAGCTATTTCAAATTCTAAAAGATGATGCTGTGAAAGTGCTGCACTTAATATGTCAGCAAATTTGGAAAACTCAGCAGTGGCCACAGGACTGGAAAAGGTCAGTTTTCATTCCAATCCCAAAGAAAGGCAATGCAAAAGAATGCTCAAACGACTTCACAACTGCGCTCATCTCACATGCTAGTAAAGTAATGCTCAAAATTCTCTAAGCCAGGCTTCAGCAATATGTGAACCGTGAACTTCCAGATATTCAAGCTGGTTTTAGAAAAGGCAGAGGAACCAGAGATTAAATTGCCAACATCCACTGGATCATCAAAAAAATAAGAGAGTTCCAGAAAAACACCTATTTCTGCTTTATTGACTATGTCAATGCCTTTGACTGTGTGGATCACAATAAACTGGAAAATTCTGAAAGAGATGGGAATACCAGACCACCTGACCTGCCTCCTGAGAAACCTATATGCAGGTCAGGAAGCAACAGAACTGGACATGGAACAACAGACTGGTTCCAAATAGGAAAAGGAGTACGTCAAGGCTGTATATTGTCACCCTGCTTATTTAATTTATATGCAGAATACATCATGAGAAACACTGGGCTGGAAGAAGCACAAGCTGGAATCAAGATTACTGGGAGAAATATCAATAATCTCAGATATGCAGATGACATCACCCTTATGGCAGAAAGTGAAGAACTAAAAAGCCTCTTGATGAAAGTGAAAGAAGAGAGTGAAAAAGTTGGCTTAAAGCTCAACATTCAGAAAACTAACATCATGGCATCCAGTCCCATCACTTCATGGCAAATAGATGGGGAAACAGTAGAAACAGCATCAGACTTTCTTTTTGGGGGCTCCAAAATCACTGTAGATGATGACTGCAGCCATGAAATTAAAAGATGCTTGCTCCTTGGAAGAAAAACTATGACCAACCTAGACAGCATCGTAAAAAGCAGAGACATTACTTTGCCAACAAAGGTCCATCTAGTCAAGGCTATGGTTTTTCCAGTAGTCATGTATGGATGTGAGAGTTGGACTATAAAGAACACTGAGGGCAGAAGAATTGATGCTTTTGAACTGTGGTGTTGGATAAGACTCTTGAGAGTCCCTTGGAGTACAAGAAGATCAACTAGTCCATCCTAAAGGAGATCAGTCCCGGGTGTTCATTGGAAGGACTGATGTTGAAACTGAAATTCCAATTCTTTGGCTACCTGATGTGGAGAGCTGACTCATTTGAAAAGACCCTGATGCTGGGAAAGAGTGAGGGAAGGAGGAGAAGGGGACGACAGAAGATGAGATGGTTGGATGGCATCACTGACCCAGTGGACATGAGTTTGGGTGGACTCTGGGAGTTGGTGATGGGGTAGGGAGGCCTGGTGTGCTGCAGTTCATGGGATCACAGAAATCGAACACACCTGAGTAACTGAACTAAACTGTACTGAACAAGACTAACAAGAAATGTATTGAATTTAAAAATAATCTTGAAGAATAAGCAGAATTTTAACTGATAAGATACAGTTAAGGGGTTTTGAGCTTCAAGCACACCACCAAGAACATGAAATGATAACCCATAGAATGGGAGAAGATATTTACAAATCACATATCTAGGGTCTCTGAACTAGGAACTCTGAAGAAGATATACAGATGAACATCAAGCACACAAAAAGATGCTCAATATTTTAGTCATTTGGGAAATGCAAATCAAAGCCACAGTAAGACATCACCTCTTACCTACTAGAATGTCTAAATAAAATAGATAAATAATAAAAAGTGTTAGCAAGTATATATAGAAATTGCCAATGGACTATAAAATAGGATAGCCACTTTGGAAAACAGCTTGTAAGTTCCTCAAAAAAAGAAAAAGAGAGTTAATGCATAACTCAGCATTCTACTCCTAATTATACATCCAAGAGGGCTGAAAATATATGTTTAAAAAAGAGACTTGTACGTTATGTTTATATTAGCATTATTCATGATAGACAAAAAGTGTAAGCAACCCAAATGTCCATTAAGTGATGATTGATTTAAAAAAATGCAATATATCCATACAACAGAATATTCAGCCATACACAGGAACAAAGTACCAATATATGCCACAACATGGATAAACTTTAGAAACATTCTAAGTAAAAGAAATCAAATACAAAGGCCATGTCCATGCCTAGGCAAAACCATATAAACAGAAAGTAAATTTGTGGGAAGAGAGAGTGAGCAGTGATTGGGAATGGGTACAGGTTTTGGTTTTTTGTTTGTTTGTTTGTTTTAGTGATAAAAATATTCTAGAATTAGCTAGCAGTGATGATTACATAACCTTGTGAATATACTAATAAACACTAGTTGTTACATGTAAAAGGGTGAATTTTATGGTACATGAATTACATCTCAGTTATTTAAAAATAATGACCCAAGAGGCTCTCTGGTTAAAATGAGTGGATGGCATAAATAAAGAAGAGTAAAGGTGAGAAATATGTGAAAGAGGATAAATGATCTTGTCAACAGTAGTTCTAGGTGGGAGCTGTATCAAATATATTTAAATTTCATATAATAGTGGGAGGTGAAGTTGAAATGTTGGATGAATGAAAGATCAGGGAGGGGATCCCAGAGTAGGCTAAGGAGTTTAGTGTTTATTTGTTGATATTAAGGAGTTTAATTAATTTTGTAGTAGCATTATTTTACGTAATTTGGGAGAATAGTTTAGAAGGGGTAGATTAGCTACCCACAGTGCATATTGGTTCCCTGAAAGATAAGAAAAGATCTTCTCTTATAGATCTGTATAAGAAAACCACCAGTATCTGGTGGTTGAGGTGTTGTGGAGAAAAAGTCATGGGATATGGGTTGAAGATCAGGAGCAACTGAGAGGCAGTTTCCTTGAATGGAGAATTTCCCTGTGACCAGAAGAAAATGTCTCCTTTTCTCTATCAGGCACCAAGTAAAATGAAATCTATATCTTTAAAAGTACAAGAAAAATTTCATATTTTACTTTAGATTGGTTATTAAACATCAATGATCTCTTCTGAGATGTTATTAATAATTTGAACAAAGTCTTTTTATTCTTTACAGAAAAATAGAGTGACTCATCAACAGTGAGAAAGTTTAGTTTTAATCAGAGTTAAGAATTTAAATTTGTAAAGGAACTAGAGGCTAGGAAAATCTTTGGAGGAAGGGCTGGAGGAAATGTTTGCCAAGGCAATTGCATAGTTCTTTGCCTGGTGACCAAATAATAGCAATTCTAGCAAAGAAAGGAAACTTTAGAGAGGAGACGCTGGTATCATGTAGTCATTGATTCAAGGAGTGCCTCTCTCTTTTCTTTCATATTCCTTGCAGTTAAGCACCAAGACTGCAGTAAAGAAACAATATGGTCTCCACTATTCAGGTGCTCAGAACCTCTGGGAGGTTCTCTGTTCTCATAAAACAATAATAATGAAATGTGAGAAGCACAAAGCTTGGCACAATCCAGAGTAATTGTGCAGAGCCAGATCTATGTTAGATGGCTATTAAAAATTAACAGGAGCTCCCCCGGCCAGAAATTCAGCAAAAGACTTTGAAGTTCAGAGAACAGTTTTGCAACCTAGGGAAACCAAGACCACGGAGTATTCTGAGTGTTGAGAAATGTGGTGAGGTTGGATACTCAGATACTAGTCAGGGAGAAGGTGCTAGAAGTTGTTGGTAATGATATAGACTTCATCTTTCATTCCATCAACAAGGGGAACCAGTGAAGTTTGTAAAGCAGAAAAAAAACAAACGGGATTATACTTAATTCTAGAAATATTAATATTATGTTGGGATTTGAGGGTGAAAGGGTTAGGAGGCTGGCTAGACTTTATTTTCTCCTGAATGAGGGACAGTGAAGTCCTCCTCTGGGGCTGGAGGAGAATAAGGAGAAAAAGAAATGGATTCAGGCACTGTTTAGAAGGATGTTAACAGAAATAAGTGATGTGATAGAGGCAGGAGGTGGGAGGGAGGTGAAGCTATCAAGCAAGACTACAAGGTTTCTGGTTTGTGTGACACAAAACGGATGTGTCGTTTACTAAGATACAGAAGACTGGAAGGGAAGCAGGTCTCAGGAGGAGGAGGGGCAGACAATAAATTCATGTTGGTGGATGTTGAAATACACCCTGGGAAAAAAATTCAGAGACGTGGCCTCTCTTCCTTTTCACCTTGATGGGCAAAAGGTGATTAGCCTATATATTTCCTTGCATCTGTGGTGAGAATATGATTCATTTTCTTCTCACCAGGGTTATCAGTGCAATTTAATTGTTTTAGAGCCTTTCAATTTTTTGATTTAGGTAAGGACTGTTTGGATTCTCAAACCAGCTTTGCACATTTTTGCACTGACTGTGCTTTTTTTGTTGTTGCCGTTGTAGGAAGCAAGCCTATTATTTACTGTTCTCTGTTGAAATAGCTCACGAGGAGAAGTGAGTTGAACATTTTACATTCAGCATCTGGTTAATGATGTCTGCTCACTGGGCCTAGCAATATTTACAGATAAGCAACTCCAAAGAATGGGACTCATATTATAGGCCCCATGTATGCAGGAGACAGCGCTTCTCTTATGATCCAATAACCATAATCCAAAATAAACTCTTGGTTTTCCAATGAGTACTTTCTAGTCTTATGGGCCATTTCTTTGTAAGCACATCAAGTAGTGCACTATCTATATGGTGAGATTTCATTCAGAAGATTTTCTTCCTCTCCCTTTAAAAATCTTAATATATAACTTTTATTGAAAATATGCAATAATTTTAAGTGATTGACTTTTACTTAAAGTAAAAGTAAAACTGTGATTTTAGTTCTGCAAGACATTGATTTCAATTTATACTATGAGTTACTTGATTGAGAAGGTAGAGAAAGTCCTCGGGCATTGGGTACACAGGGGATAATCAGTCAAGGAGAGATCACTAGAGTAAGAAGAAAACTGTGACCTCCCAAATAGAAGCTTTTTTCCACTTCACCATTTCTAATATCTCTTAGCCTCTGTTTTTTTAACACTGGAATTTTATTTTGATGAGAAATGAGTTTACAATCATTTAGTAAATGAAGAGCAAACACTTCATTTTCCTATCCCATAACTTACAAATAAAAAGAGTAGTAAATAAATATCTGTGAACAGATTAAGGGTAAAGCAGGTTGGATAATAACACACCTCTGATGTCCAGACTCCCTGAAAGTGATCTCTCTCAGACTTCGTACTTGCATCTATATATGAAGAGTTTAGGAAAAATAAAAAGTGCAGAGTTAGTGGGAAAAGGTCAAGACTAGAAAAATCCCGTTTCTGAAATTAACCACTGGGACTCTTCCAGCCTGAATGCTTGCTCTTTGCTGCTTCTCCAACTAGAAAGTATAGCGAACAGTTAGAGATCACAGGAAACCACAGCAAGTAATAATCATGGGGCTATCACTTGGGTAGATATGGAAAATACACGTCTGTGGTGTGTTTTAAAATATCTGCATGTGTCTTTTGAGGAGTCCAAGTGCATAACGAATAGGGTGACTCTCTTGGTATTGAATTTTAAAAATCCATGATATAATTGGATTTTTAAAACAATTTGTATTACAAACCTTGCTACCTTACCAATAATCTTTGGACAGGAAAAGAAATGAAGGAAAGGAGGGAGGAAAAGGATGGAAAGAAAGAAGGAAAAAAAAACTAAAAATATAGTGTTTATAGAGGGGATTTTTGTAGTCTTTTGAGATCAAAGAGCCTGCAAGCAACTCCTTAAATAGATGATAGTGCAACATTGTTCATCAGTTATTCCCTAATACAAAATAAAAAGTTCAAAAGAGGGGGGCATAGACAAGAGTAAATAGTAATTGAATTAAAAATATTGATTTGTATTAAATAGCTTATTATTAAGGCTATCTACCGTTTTCATTTCTGTCTTGTTTTGACTAAACTGTTGTCACCGAAATAAGTGTGAACTAAGCAAATACATGCACATTTACTATAGCAAACAGGCTGCCCAGAATCTAATTAGACAAAACTCTGCCCATCTGCTCTGCATTATCATGGGGCCTGCTCAGATGGACGCTGTTTCATTACCAAAAGGCAGAGAGATGCAAATTGAATTGAACTGGACTTCCTCTCAGACAGAGACCAGGCCATGAAGTCAAACCCTTGCTGTGAACCAACAAAGCACCACTGGGGAAAAGTGGGCTGAGAGGGGATTTCTTTCTCTAAGGCCACATGTCTAGTACTTAGTAGAGGCCATAAGGGAGTGTTCATTCCATTGTTCCTTACAAGGCAACATGAGTCGCCACAATATAAACCTTGTTCACTATGCAAATTGTTGATTTTGGTACTTAGTCCCTTGTGACAGATGCCCTTTTATTAGCTGTATGTCACGGCATGTTGAGTTGCATTTCACATGAGGGAGACAGAACAACCATCCTGACGTGAGTTATTTCAGAAAGTTAGTCATTTGCATTGAGTTATATATGAAGATGAATTAAAATACTTTGGTAAAATTGTTCCTTGGTGTAGCATCTCTGGTATGCATAAAGGACAAAGCTCCTTTTTATGTGATGTTTGCACCTAGGCAGTTTTAGTCTAGTTCTGGAAATTTCTATATTAATAGGAGTAATTAATTGCCAATGTTTTCAATGATTAAAAAGAAAAAAAAAGAAAAACTCCTTTGGCTTGAAAAAGTTGGAGAGTTAGAGTAGCTAAAAAGCTAATATATTGTATGAAAAAGTTCTACATTTTGATCTCAGAAATAGGCTTTGAAATGACATTTTTCTCCATATGATGAATTTGTGCCATTTTCTTTAGTAAAAGCTATTTTCTTGCACAAATGGATGCATTTTATCCTGGATTCCATTCATGCTTATTTTTTAAAATGTTTATCTCTTTGTAGAAATGCACTCTAATAAAGATCCAGTCTTCCAAGCTTCAATAGGAGCAAAAGAATTAGATTTTATGTTAAATTTAAAGGTTTTTTCCTCTAAGTATTTTTCCTGATAAAAGGTTATACTATATCAAAAGAGAACTACACACAACTGGTAAAATCTTAAAAAACTAGAGACCTCTAGAGATAGATTCAATGTTTCTTCTTATACTTCCAGCAACAGGTAAGCCTGAAACAGGGAAAAATAAGTTCGGAGCCCAGGCTCTCCCTGTCTGTGCTTTAGTTTCCAAAATAAACCAAAGGGTTTATTCACAGGTGTTTTCTAGATCTGCAGAAATTTTCAGGCCCTGAAAACCACCTCTAGGCTCTTACAGAAGATCAGATAAACAGCTCTATCCTGCAAGACTAAATAATGAGGTTTAAAGTGTTTCTGTCATTTGTACTTCTCCTAAAAAAACAAAAATTCTGCTTTTTATAGACTGGAGATAATACTTCCAAATGGAAAGAAAATCCCTTTTAATATTGGTACAGGGACACCAGGCACTTGTGTCTCATAACACAGTCCAACACTTACAGTAGACGTCAGCGATGGATCATAAAATTGTCAACCTAGTGCTTGATGAACAACCTAGTGCTTGAACAACCTAGTGTTCATTGCTATCTGATCTTTTGATAAGATGAAGACTCTTTGCTATCCTTGCTCTGGAAGACCAACCTGAACATCAGATGGAAGTGATTATGTGAGCCCTCAAGGAAGTAAATCCACTGGGTGAGCCCAAAAATCCAGAAGAGGAATCTCAGTGAACATGATGGTGACTTTCTGGAGAAAACACTCATCAAATAGTGTTCAGATCCAACCATCCATTTGGTTACACAGTTCCTTTGAGTCACCTCCACCTTTATTATCTGTGACTTGAAAGCCTGGGATAAACCCTACCTTTTGGATATCCCATTTGGCTGATCCCCTGTCATTCAAACGATGATGCTCAGTCTAAACTCCATGCTTTTAACCATCTCCTGAGTTACTACACTTACTAGTCCCCTTTCTTTGTTGTCACACGTGCACATCAACCTACTTTGCTTTTTCTAACAGCCTGGTTTTTTTTGGGGGGGAGTCATAGGTCATTGTTGTTTCCTTTTATCCCCTTTGTTGTTGAATATATAAAACTATATCTATGTATTTATTTACCTTGTGGACATATGTATGACTCTGCATACTCATCTGCCCAGACTCATCTGCATATGGATTGCTGTGTTTCTAGACAGTTTCTTTCCTAACTCTGTGCTCAGATCATCGTCCCCTTTTGAGTCTTTTGGCTGACTCTATCTACTATTGATCTAACAAAGTATTCTAACAAACTATTATGCACTTAATTTTTAGCACAACAAAAAGCTGTTTCTTCATGAAATGAAGTTCATTTTTTTGTGTTTTAGGTATAAAATAATACTGCAAATAAGCATTTCAGGGGAAACAGTACCTTCCCACTTTTCTTGAAATTTTAGGATATAACTAACAGCTTATGTTTCTGAGGTCAGCCCTTTCACAAGGAAGAAAAGACAGCAGTGATTAATTTTTAGACTATAGACAAACAATTTAACCTGATCCAGAGACTGATTCTATATCTTTACACCAAAAGAAATAAGCAGATAAAATCATTACCAAAAAATGATTGATTAAGAAAGTCAGTTTTAATTCACAGAACTTTAAAATTACCTAAATTTAAATTTTCCTGTGGTCATGTATGGATGTGAGAATTGGACTGTGAAGAAGGCAGAGTGCTGAAGAATTGATGCTTTTGAACTGTGGTGTTGGAGAAGACTCCTGAGAGTTCCTTGGACTGCAAGGAGATCCAACCAGTCCATTCTGAAGGAGATCAGACCTGGGATTTCTTTGGAAGGAATGATGCTAAAGCTGAAACTCGAGTACTTTGGCCACCTCATGCGAAGATTTGACTCATTGGAAAAGACCCTGATGCTGGGAGGGATTGGAGGCAGGAGGAGAAGGGGACGACAGAGGATGAGATGGCTGGATGTCATCACTGACTCGATGGACGTGAGTCTGAGTGAACTCTGGGAGTTGGTGATGGACAGGGAGGCCTGGAATGCTGCAGTTCATGGGGTCGAAAAGAGTCAGACATGACTGAGCGACTGAACTGAACTGAAATTTAAATTGTGTTTGTATATCCAATGAACTTATAGATAATGTCCTCAATTTGTTCTATATAAAATAAAATGTGATCAGACTTATGATTAAGTGGTGAACAGACATATTTCTTCAGACCTGGGGATATTTGAACAAGCACTGGGATGGGAGAAGAGACAGAAAATTCCATGAGATCACTGACTGAGAGGGAGACACACATCCAGAGTCAGGCATAGTTCATTCTATCTTTGTGAAAGAATCTAAAACAAAAGATCTAAAACTCAAGCCTCTTAAGGGGCCAAGTCTATGACATAAATTTGTATGATTGGCTAGGTATTAGAAAGTATAGGGAGTGTTGAAATCTTGAGAGTACATGGCCAGCTCTTCAGCTCCTGTTTATGGCCATTTTTAAGGTTTCAAAAGAAGCCAGAAAACCAGATTTTTATGTGAGATTTATCAATATGAATTCCAATTCAAATACCAAAAAACCCCATAAAGCCCTCAGATGTCTTCAGTTTTCATTATAGCCTGTTGGCCACAGATTACAATCAGGAATATATTTTTTAAACTTATTTTATGTCCACCGAAACCATAATTCTTTCAGAGAAACATCTTCCTCCTTAAGGATTTGGTAAATGTTTAGTCTAGGTCTCATTCAGTTCACTTCAGTTGCTCAGTCATGTTCAACTCTGCAACCTCATAAATTGCAGCACTCCAGGCCTCCCTGTCCATCACCAACTCCCAGAGTTCACTCAGACTCACGTCCATCGAGTCAGTGATGACATCCAGCCATCTCATCCTCTGTCGTCCCCTTCTCCTCCTGCCTCCAATCCCTCCCAGCATCAGGGTCTTTTCCAATGAGTCAA
>SJYC01042083.1:0-17611 GCA_006408675.1 Madoqua kirkii | reverse complement strand
AAAAGTAAACCAGGCTCTTCAATGGGTGAATGAATAAGATGTGGTGTGTATATATATATATATATATATATATACACGTATATATGTATATGAATACTACTCAGCCATAAAAAAATATAAAATTTTGCCATTTGTAGCAACATAGATGAACCTGGAGGGCATTATGCTGAATGGATAAGTCACTTCTATGTAGAATCCAAAAAATATAACAAACTAGTGAATAAAACAAGAAGAAGTGGACTCACAAGATATAGAGAACAAACTAGTGATTACCACTGGGGAGAGAGAAGGAGGAGAGGGGCGATGTAGTCATAGAGGAAATAAAAGGGTTATTTTGTGATTGCATCAAATCATGTGTGTGAAATGAAAATTGTAAAAAATAGAAAATTTAAAGAATCCCTTATTCAATAAAAAAATGAAAAAAAAATTGTGCATTTATTTTCCACCAGGAGCTGGGGTTCTTTCCTTTCAGTCCAGTTCAGTCACTCAGTCATGTCTGACTCTTTGTGATCCCACAGACTGCAGCAAGCCAGGCTTCCCTCGCCATCACCAACTCCTGGACCTTGCTTAGACTCACATCCATTGAGTCAGTGATGCCATCCAACCATCTCATTCTCTGCTGTCTACTTCTTTTGCTTCTAATCTTTCCCAGCATCAGGGTCTTTTCCAATGAGTTAGTTTTTTTGCATTAGGTTGCCAAATCTTTCCTTTCGCTGAGCAGAATAATGCACTGGCACTCATGGTATAGCTTACTCCAGTCAAGATGTCTTGGAGCAATATTATAATATCTACTTTATGGCCTTTAGCACTCTTCAATGTCTATGTTCAATAGTATTCTTGAGTTGATTTTAAATTATTTCAAATTAATCATTTAAATTTGCATTTATTAGCAATAAACTATTTTAATATTTAAATGTAATGAGGGCAATCCATTATAACATAGTGTTTTGGTTGCTGTTTGTTTCATATTTTGAAGGGTGAGAGTTTGTACAGTAATTATCAGTGTTTAATTTGTTGTGGACGTTGACTGCTTGTGGATGGTGATGGTAGCCATGCAACTAAAAGACACTTGCTCCTTGGAAGAAAAGCAAGAACAAACCTAGACAGCGTATTAAAAACCAGAGACATTATTTTGCCTACGGAGGTCCATATAGTCAAAGCTTTGGTTTGTCCAACAGTCAACTATGAATGTGAGACCTGGACAATAGGCTGAGTGCCGAAGTATTGATGCTTTCAAACTGTGGTGCTAAAAACTCTTGAGAGTCCCTAGTACTCTTGAAAGCCCCCAGTCAATCATAAAGGAAATCAGCCCTGAATATTCATTGGACTGATGCTAAAGCTACAATATTTGGCTACCTGATGAGAAGAGCTGACTCATTGGGAAAAAGCCCTGTTGCTGGGAAAGATTAAAGGCAGGAGAAGGGGATGACAGAGGATGAGATGGTTGGATGGCATCACCGACTCGGTGGACATGAGTTTGAGCAAGGTCCAGGAGACTGTGAAGGACAGGAAAGCCTTGTATGCTGCAGTCTATGGGGTCACAAAAAGTAGGACACGACTAAGTGACTGAACATCACCAACAAAATTTGTTGTTGAGGTATATATAAATCAGAGGGAATCGCTTAAATGTCAGGTTTTTTATTTGTATAATATTTTAATATCTGGATTTGCATGGCTCTTCTTTCAGATGCCTGGGCATGAAATGGCAAGACTTGCCAGTAATGTCAAATAGACCTTTAAGCACTGGGTGTAGTGCCTGTCCCTGAAGGGGAATACCTTATCTCATCCTTTCAAATGGACAGGGGCTGAATCTGGACTTCTGGAGTTTATTGACTGTTCAGGGCATTCACTGCCAGAGAAAGAATACTTGAGAAGTAGCTTCACCTTAGCTGGGATAGTTTGGTGATTATCGATCATGACAACTAAGCTTGAAGGGTGCTACTGCCACTACACTCTTGTTTGGTCTTTATCCCTCTGCTGCTGCTGCTGCTAAGTCAATTCAGTCGTGTCCGACCCTGTGTGACCCCAGAGACAGCAGCCCACCAGGCTCCCCCGTCCCTGGGATTCTCTAGGCAAGAACACTGGAATGGGTTGCCATTTCCTTCTCCAATGCATGAAAGTGAAAAATGAAAGTGAAGTCTCTCAGTCATGCCCAACTCTTAGTGACCCCATGGACTGCAGCCTACCAGGCTCTTACACCCATGGGATTTTCCAGGCAAGAGTACTGGAGTGGGGTGCCATTGCTTTCTACAATTCCTCTGTTATAAGGCTGTATTTTATGACAGAGGCAATAGATAGCCTTGCTGCTGCTGCTGCTGCTGTTAAGTTGCTTCAGTAGTGTCCGACTCTGTGTGACCCCGTAGACGGCAGCCCACCAGGCTCCCCTGTCCCTGGGATTCTCCAGGCAAGAACACTGGAGTGGGTTGCCATTTCCTTCTCCAATGCATGAAAGTGAAAAGTGAAAGTGAAGTCACTCAGTCATGTCTGACTCTTAGCGACCCGATGGACTGCAGCCTACCAGGCTCCTCCATCCATGGGATTCTCCAGGCAAGAGTACTGGAGTGGGGTGCCATTGCCTTCTCTGGTAGATAGCCTTAACTTTCACTTAATACTGCCTTTTAATAGGCTATTCTGTCAGTCAGCCATTTTACTTTATATTTGTGCATATCATGAAATTTTGATGTGTGTACAAATTATGGTAGAACAACTTTAGTGATGCATTAACTAAAAGTCAGCAAGATGTGTCAATGAAAGAGGGTATACTGAATCCATGGTCAAAGTTTGGATGGATATGGGGAATGTATTGACTATATGTGATTTCAGTGTGCAGGCTGAAATTAGGGACAGTGAATGAGAATGGTAAAAACTGAAACCAAGAAAATGGGAGGAGCCATCATACTGCCCAATTTTAAGGTCTAAAAGTATCAAGAGGCTTTCTGATAGTTGTTGATACATCTGTGATATTGTTGAAAAAAAAACAAGAAGAGTTTTTAGGTGGGTATTTATTAGGTGCTAGAGAAGACTCTTGAGAGTTCCTTGGAAAGCAAGGAAATCAAATCAGTTAATCCTATAGGAAATCAACTCTGAATATTCATTGGCAGGACTGATGCTGAAGCTGAAGCTCCAGTACTTTGGCCACCTGATGCAAAGAGCCTGTTCATTGGAAAAGACCCTGATTCTAGGAAACATTGAGGACAGGAGGAGAAGCAAGTAACAGGGGATGAGATGGTTAGATGGCATCACTGACTCAATGGACATGAGTTTGAGCAAACTCTGGGAGATGGTGAAGGACAAGGAATCCTGGAATGGTGCAGTCCATGGCATCTCAAAGAGTCAGACAGGACTTAGTAACTGAACAACAATGGTAATTTATTAGAGAACCATTTTTACATTGCACTAAATAATGTCAGATATTTAACAGTAATTTTTCCTGTCATACTGACTATGATAGCTAGGAAAAAAAATAGAATGGAGAAAAAAATGACAGTGAGTTGTTTTCTCATAAATACTCACTTTCAGATTAAGGGGTACATTTAAGAAAGTCACTTCTATTTCTGCCCTTCAAAGTCTGTTTAGGTTAATTTAAAGCTACAAGTATTTCCTCAAACATGCTTAACTATTTGTTACCATTTTTATAAAAATGTTTTATTTTCAGAGAAATACATAGTGCTAACTTCTTTTCACTGAAACAATTTAATACCCTAGTTACAGCAAGTTTACAGGAAGAACAAAACTTCTAAAAACAAATAATAACTATAAGTAAAAACAGATTAAGTTGTAAAAGTTATTTTCTGAAAATTGTGTTCATAATTTTAAGAATTTCTTTCTTTCTTTCTTTTTTTTTTTTTTTGGTGTCCAAGAGCCCTTTGAGAATGTTTGTGAAATGAGAATTTATGATGCCTCCTTAAGTGGCTGGTCATGAACAGAAAATGTGATAAAATAATATGTGTAAAATACAACCAGTGTGTCTAAAAAAATCTACATGATTAATAGACGTTTATTTCCACTATAGCACCTTCTCTCCACCTTACTATTCCAATCTGATTCTTATCTGGACTATTTGTGGTCAGTATTCACAGCACATATTACTTGGTGAAATTAAAAATTCTTTAGTTACTTTCTATCTTTAATTGTATCAGTATTTCTTTTCAAGCAAACTTGTATTTTTTTGTATCAAATAAATATTTTTAGGTTAAGTCCTATATCCTGAATCTCCCTAGGTAATTTTGAACCACAGCACATCATACGTAGTTCTCCAAATATCAGATAAACCTTACAAATTCTGTGCTTCTGATCATTCTATAAAATTCCATTAACAGCTTAACTGTTTTGGTATCTAAAGCATTTGAAGATATCTTATTTTTGACAGTATATTGAAGTCATCTGGAGTCTCTGATATAAAATATGACATTTTCACAATAAGAATCATGCATCCTTTAAAGTTGTACTTTGGGGCTTAACATAGAGTCTGGCCTATGCAATAAGCAATTGTTGAATAGATGAGAAAGTTATTTCATTAAATATTAACCAGACAGAGAAATCATGAGAGAGGCTTTGATTGATGTCCTAATAAATGGAGGATGGAATATAGGTACTCAACGCAGACCAAAGCTATAATACAGGATGCTGTGCAATTTCCAAGGAATTAAGCTCAGCTCCTCACATCTCCCAATCAGGAAACATATCAGAATGAGAATGAGTGAGGGTATGATATTTAGGGCCAATCATGGATGTGGTAAAATAAAATCAAGAAAATAATTTACAAATTTTTCTGTGATACCTTCAGAGATAGGCTTACAAAAGGAAATGATTATGAAGGAAATTTTCCTCTGTGAAGGTTAAATACATTACTATTTTTATATGAAATATTATTTTTGTTTAAACACAAGTCATATTAAGATCACATTTCCTAGAAATTATTAGGCCTTGGGCTTTGGCAGCTATGCTACATTCTATTTTTGGAAACCTACCACAAATATTGAAGTACCTGAAAATCCTGAAGTAGAGGTAAAGCTTGGTAAATAGCTAACACGCATTTGTATGTTCTAATTATATTTCTATATTCTAATTATAATAATCTCTTATCAAATTTAATCTTAAAAGTTTGACTATATTTTAAAGTAAACCTCCGGTTTTCTAAAACTCATGTGGGATACAATCTTCTAGAAGATTCTCAAACCTACTGAGAAAATAAGAATGTTGCTTAATTATACAGGGCTCCAAATTTTGCCTACATGGGAGGGAGAATGGGGAATCAATTACCTCCCCCAAATTAGGAGAACATGTTGACAATGTGAGATAATTTTAGTGCATAAGTAGATACTCTCAAGGTAGATGTTGTCTATGTGGCCCGTACATTTTTTCTTGTCCTAGAAGGGGAGAGTTAAACAGAATATATGGTTTACTATAATGTCATCTATTCCACACTACTAAATTTAATTCCTTTTGTGCTCGCATGCTTAGTCATGTTGATGCTTGGCGACCCCATGGACTATAGCCCATCAGGCTCCCCCGTCCCTGGGATTCTCCTGGCAAGAATACTGGAGTGGGTTTCCATTTCCTCCTCAAGGTGATTTTCCCAACTCAGGAATGAAACCCAGGTCTCTTCTGTCTCCTGCATTGGGGCAGGCAGATTCTTTACTGCTAGCACCACCTGGGAAGCCCTTAATTCCTTTTAATGGTGTTAGGATAAGGGGCTTCCTTGATGGCTCAGCAGTAAAGAATCTGCCTGCTTCTGCAGGAGACTCGGTTTGATCCCTAGGTCAGGAAGATAGCCTGGAGGAGGAAATAGCTACCCACACGAGTATTCTTACCTAAAAAAATCTGCTGACAGAAATGCCTGGTGGGCTACCATACATTGGGTTGCAAAGAGTCGGACATGATTGAGAGACTGCGCATGCACACAAGTCAGGGTAAGTCCAGTTCAGTTCAGTTCAATCGCTCAGTCGTGTCCAACTCTTTGCGAACCCATGAATCGCAGCATGCCAGGCCTCCCTGTCCCATCACCAACTCCTGGAGTTCACTCAGACTAACATCCACTGAATCAATGATGACATCCAGCCAGCCATCTCATCCTCTGCCGTCCCCTTCTTCTCCTGCCCTCAACCCCTCCCAGCATCAGAGTCTTTTCCAATGAGTCAACTCTTTGCATGAGGTGGCCAAAGTACTGGAGTTTCAGCTTTAGCATCATTCCTTCCAAAGAAATCTCAGGGCTGATCTCCTTCAGAATGGACTGGTTGGATCTCCTTGCAGTCCAAGGGACTCTCAAGAGTCTTCTCCAGCACCACAGTTCAAAAGCATCAATTCTTCGGCGCTCAGCCTTCTTCACAGTCCAACTCTCACACCCATACATGACCACAGGAAAAACCATAGCCTTGATTAGACGGATCTTAGTCGGCAAAGTAATGTTTCTGCTTTTGAATACAGTATCTAGGTTGCTCATAATTTTTCTTCCAAGGAGTAAGTTATGCAAAGCTAAAAACAAATCTCAAGTTTCAGCAGCCCAAGATGTTAAAGATCTATTCCTCTATCACACTATGTATCTGTTGTGGTAAATTAGGGTCAGCCTTCTGCTTTGACTTCACTAAATGACTGAAGCTTGACAGAGAAGTCACAATCTGGAAGTCACAAATTCTCACTTTTGGCAAACTCTATGTTTCTGCTCAGAAGTGACATATGTCACTTCCACACTCGTTTCTGTGTGAAAGTGAGTCACACCCACATGAATATCAAGGAGACTGGGCAACACAATTCCTTGTTGACACAAAAGTCAAAAAGAGCTACATATGACTGCATAGTAGTAGTGCTTTCAAATTAGTATTTATGAGACTAACTGCCACATTTAAAAGAAATAAAATACTGGATTTATTTAAAAATAAGTAAAACAAACAAAAGGGTGAAAAGAAGATTGAAGATTGCAGCTATTCTGTGGTAGCTAGGAAGAATGGCATTCAAATCTTAGAATGACAGCAGTAATAACTGTATTACACATCATCAGAACATTTTACAACAAATTATAATGTTATAGCATAGCGAAATATTCTTGTAAATTTTTTTTTCTAACATAAGGCATTTGGATAAGGTGCTTTTGTCTTTCCTCATAAAATCTTTTTAAATATCCCACTGAGAAACACATTTGCTATTTTGTACAAGTCTTTTCAAAACCTTAAAGTCTAAATTCCTTAATAGGTGGAATGGAGATGGTGGAGAATCAGATGTAGTCCACAAAATCATTTAAATATTTTACCTTAAAAAATATTGCAGTCATACTGACATTTTATAGCTCTTATTTACTCTATGGAAAGTGGCATAAATAGATCTTTGGCAAAGAACAGTTTCTGCTACATAGTACTTGAGTTATTTGAGAAGGATAAAGAGATGTTATATGAATGTAGCTACCCTTATATTATTAATGACAAGCAAAAATAATATAAAGGCCAAAGAATTCCTGACTTAGTTTTAGTTTGATGAAGCAGAATCACTAAAATTTAGTTCTGTAACAGCATAGAATGCATTCTCATATATATGGAGAATAATTCCCTTTTGTTGGAGTTTTGAACTTTTAGAAACAATACCCATGGTGTTAATTTAGGCAAACAGCACATCCCAAGCCTGAACTGGGACCCAGGTTTGACATGTATTCTGAGGAAAGATTGCCACCTACTGGAGTGCCAATACCACTCCCTTAGGTCTTAGAGTATACGTAAATACAGCTTCTTTAAAACTGTGGACCTTAAAACTAAAACCCCAGTTTGTCTATAGAACCTTCCCACAGTCATTTCAAGAAAGGCACCTAGATATGAAATTATTTTAGTCATCCTCCAAAGAGAGCTAAATATGGGCAGTCAACCCTTGGCTGCCACTACTGCTTATTCTGGGGTCACTCTCACAAGCTGGTTGGGGTGCAACAGAGGAGATTCAATTTTCTAAAATGTCAAGTGGGTACCAGCTGGGTTTCCCAGACTGATCAATCCAACTTTCACATTGGATTTGTAGTAGAAAATGATTCTAAAAAGAGAAAAAAAAAACCCACTATTTTAAAATATGTATCTGACTTCTTGTAGCAGTTCTGCTCTTTATAAACTGTTTATCTTTAAATTATTTTGTGACCTGCATATTACAAGAACATGGTTTAGGAGAAGAATAATGAAATTTAATATGTATTCATATGAGCAGCAGAACTGTTGGTGATTTCTCTGGAAAAAATGGCAAGCAACTGTTACCCTGTGGCCTTTTGTAACATAAGCAAGAGATTTCAGTTCTGTCTTTTGAGTGTTGGTGAAAGAATGGTGATTTTAGGCCTACTTACAATGCTGCTGTCAGCTTTAAAGGTAAATGTATTTTAACTATTAGTGAGTTAATATAGCTTGATGGCATTTTAGTAGATCAGTACAAGAAAAGACAAAGAGAAGATTTAAGGGTACCAAGCCACAGAATGAGGAAGGCTGCCAACAAGAGGAGAAGGTCTAGAATAAGAGCTCAATGAAAGAGAAAGAAAAATGGGAAGTAAAAGACTAAGGATAATGATTAGGAATGAGAATAAAAAGCTGAGATGCCAGAAATAATAGTACAATTGTGTCTATGTAGAGAAATGTCTAGGCAGGAGATAATGTGATAAAAGTAATAAAAGAGCAAAATCAAGACCTTGAAATTACATAGACCTGGTTCATTAACACTGACTTGGGAAGGGTCTTTAACTTTGCTAAGGATGAGTTTCCCACAAACTAATAATTTCCTGTTAATTTAAAAAATTAAAATAGGTAATACATATAAAATGCTTAGGATCCTAAAACACACAATAAATATTTTAAATTTCACTGTTCCTATGAGAGGTTAAAAGATAAGTAGAAAATTAATGAAGACCTTTGGCCATGGTAGACACACAGACACACAAAGGAGGAGAGGCAATAAAAGAAAATTTAAGAATTGAGAGCTTAAAGGAAAAGAATTGAAATTGCAACAGTAACAGAAAACACAAGACTTTGATCAGAAAATTGTTGCTGTAATAAGAACAGTACTGGCTCAGTGTGATACCTGCATTCTGAACACAAAGCAAAATATACTGGCAAACTATGCTTGTGCTGGCCAAAATACACTAAATAACAGATTTAGCTATCCCCATGATTTCTTTTCTGTATCAATGTCATTTCTAATTTTAATCTGCAAATTTTTCCTTCACTCCTCTTTGAGCTACATTTCTACTTTTTGATAACTTTCCGGACATTTCTGTTTGAAATCTTATTCACATCTAAAAATCAAAATTGCCAAAATGGAATCTTAATATCGTCATTATAAAACTTCACCTTCCCCTAGTGACTTTTTTCCTTTATTAATAACATCACTGTTCTCCTAGGACAGAGGTTATAGTACTTAGATCAGTACTTCAATTTTTTTCTTCGGTTTTTACCAACCCCTCCACGTGTGTTTGTCACATGGTGTTGGTGGGTGGGATGGTGGTATTACAATGAAAATAAGACTGTATACACTTTTTTTTTTTTTAGAATTTGTATAGTGCATCTTCCCTGGTGGCTCAGACAGTAAAGAATCTGTCTGCAATGCCAGACACCTGGCTTTGATCCCTGGATTGGGAAGATCCCCTGGTGAAGGAAATGGTTACCCTCTCCAACATTCTTGCCTAGACAGAGGCAGAGGAGCCTGGTGGGCTACAGTCTATGGGGTCACAAAGAGTCAGACATGACTGAATAACAACATATACATAACATTACTTAATTTTTACCTAAAGATTCTTTAGCTAAATCTACCTCCTTATTTCAATTATTGCCACTATTAGCAAATATCTTTCCCATTTCTTGCCTGGATTCAAGAGGCAGTATCTAACATGCCTTAAGTAGTCTACAGTGTTCAAGGAGAAATCTTCTTTTATATATTATAGGAATATATATATTCCTGGCTGTTTATCTTCCAAGATGACTCTGTACATGTCTTACCCTCTGCCCATAAATAGCCCAGGTATATCTCAAGACCCTGAACCAATGAGAGCTTCTCACTGATTCCTCACGAAATGAAAGACTGGCTGACCCAGAAGGTGCCAGGTCCCAGTCTCTCAGGCTACCAGAACATCACTAGAATAAATTGGAGCTATTTCTAACCAAAAAAGGATGGTAGTGGTCTAGTCGCTAAATCTTGTCTGACTCTTGCTACCGCATAGACTGTAGCCTGCCAGGCTCCTCTGTCCATGGGATTGTCAGGGCAAGAATACTGTAGTGGACTACGCCTGTACATATATCTTCAATTGCACACAGTGATTTAAATTTTAGTCTCTATGAGGTCATTCAATTATTACTTTGACACCAAATGCTTATAGTGTAGCTCTGCTTATCTGACATTAGTGGTGTATTTTATCATAAAAAATTTCAGCCTTTGCCCAGGAGTTGTCTAATTCAGGTTATGTGTATGCTTGCTCACTCAGTCATGTCTGACTCTTTGCAACCCCGTGGACTGTAGCCTGCCAGGCTCCTCTACCCATACAGTTCTCCAGGCAAGAATACTGGAGTGGATTCCCATGATCTCCTCAGGGGAATCTTAACCATCCCAGGGATTGAACCCATGTCTTCTGCATCCCTTGCATTGCCAGGCAGACTCTTTATCACTGAGCCACATGGAAAGCTCCTAATTCTGAAAAAGAATTGAAAAAATAAGAAATAAAAAGATAATAGAAGCCATAAAGAATCCGTAAAATTTTTTTTTATCCTCCTTCCAGAACAGTGAATCTTCACTGGTCAGTGGAAGACCTTGGTAAGTGAATTTATTTATAATATTTATTGACAGAAGATATTGTCCACATTCACTAAATAAATGCTGAATAAATAATAAAATATTTTTGAAAGATCTCAACTTATTAGCTTGTTCAGGCCTTCAAATGCTTACTTTCTCCATATTTATGTCCCTTATCATACTTACTGTCTTGTTTCATAGAATTGAACACAGATTTATCTTCTTCTCTAAATGCTAGGAAGACAGACTTTTATCTAACACTATGCAAGATCAGAAATATGAACAGTTTTGAGAATTGGAAGTGAAGAACCATGCTCTCCATTTTAGACCCCAGACACAGAGCCTAGTAAAGATTGGTGTTTTGTCTTATGCTTTACATAGGTGATGTAGTGGAAATGAGTTATGAAGGCTTAGAAAACTACAACTGTCTTGAATTTTAGGCTATTACATTATAAGTAATGGCACAAAATACACAGAATTTCATGCACACACACACATACACACACCCACTACATAATCGGTTTTAAGGTAGAAATGATCTGTTTATCCAATAAGGACTATTGTGTTCATAAATGCAAGTGTTAAAAAACAAATCCACCTACAAAGCAAATGCACAAGTTTTGTGTTTTTCTTTTTCCTGAATTTTAGATTTATAAAAACTATGTCTCAGCTGCTACCTTTCAACAATTTTACTCTGAGGCAATAAATAATTCAATGTGCTAATTTGACAGATGACTCTCCAGGAGCCTCCTACCATTACTAGCATCATTAGGCCATAATATGCGTGACGAGGATGGGCCATTCAGCAAATGTCCTTCACTTGTTTACCCCTAAAGAGCTGTACTCTGCACAATTAACTAATGAAGCATTATGGACCTTATTTTTCCTCTTCCCTCCTATTTCAATATATCAATGCAGAGAGTCGGAGGGAAAATATATTCTGTTTCCTTTTACTAAATAAGTATTTATGCAGTGGTTAATACTTCACTGTAGCTCCCAAATGAATAAGGGGAAAATAATAAGATGGTCAAAATGGATTATCATCATCATTATTGTTATTATTACTTCCTTTCTCTTCCATGGTCTGTAAGGAAAATGTAAAAGCAATTTGGTTTTGAATTGCCAAAAAAAAAAAAAAAAGATCAGTGTACAAATCATCTAATTAACATTTTCTGGTTATCAAGAACTTATTTGAGTTTAAACTTTAATCCTACTTTTAAAAAATATTAATAAAATGGTTCTGTGAATATTCTAGTTGGGTTTTGTGTGTGTGTGTGAATATACCCTTACTGTTCAAATCAACAAAGCACATGTCTACAGATGTTCAGATGAAGTCACCAAGTCTGTCTAAATAGTTCCATCCCACGGAAAAGAAACATCAGCTTACTTGCCTATTGTTATTGTTTCATTAAATAATTGACTGCCAGAATATTTTGTTTTTTGGAAAAGAAAAGATGGCCTAAGGTCGAAATGCTTTTAGGGATCTCTTTCTTGCATTGTATTGTTAGTTAATAAACCGTTGCATCCTTTACCATCCCTGGCACTGGTTTGTTGTTTAGAGTGTAAAAAGTAAACATTGAAAGTAAAGTAAAAAGCATCTTACTGGAAGTAAAGTGGAAGGGGTCTAGGAGTAAAGCAGGTACATTTTCCCTTTGTAGTCATCCAGAATCACAATGATATTGATGTTATTTTCCAAGAGAATTAGTCACGTTTTCCTAGACATGAAACTATTTTTCCCCAGTTGATAACACATGTCCAAAAATAATTATAATGTTCCTCTTTGTGAAAATAAAATAATAAATATTATGATATGAATCATAGTAAAATGGCTATGATTTATTAAGAGCCAATTCAGTCTAAGCCCTTTACACTTATTGCATGTGTGGAGCAAATATAAAACACTGGTGTGAAGGGCTTGTTGGTTCCTCTACAAACCTCAAGGTTACAGAAAATATTTATGTTAAAAAAGAAAGAGAACCCTTAAATGTCAAGAGTTCTGCAGATATATTCTAGAAGATTATCAATTTCATGTCATATTTACAGGTTTCAAAATTACCTGATAATATGTCATATTCCACTATTCCACTTGAACAATTTAATCAATTTTACTTTCAGTAGGATAAATGTTAAAGATGTTAACTCAATAATGAGTAAATTTAGTGGAAAAATATTTCACTTTTCTCAATGTAAATATTGCCAGTAACCTTACTATAGCCTTTTGATAAATTATAGATGAAATGAAAGTCTGACATATTTCTGATATTTTGTATGTAGTAAGTTGGATATTGTTTAAAATATTCTCTTTTCTATACGCATGTAAAAACAGCAAGTAAAACTTATTTTTCAAGTTGAAGTTAAAATGGAAAAGCCTACTTGTATGCCAAAGAAAACCATGATTTTCTTGCTTTTTTGTATCAGGGAGAAGGCAATGTATCAGCATTAGGATGGTGATATGTATCATCATTATGAAACATATCCCATCCATACAAATCTGAGGAACATTAGTAAAAAGGAGGAACATTTCCAATTGCTAGTGATGGAGGAATTTCACAACATTGAATATATTTGGTGCAAAATTTCTCTAGAAACCACTCCCAAATTCACATTTCTATAAAATGCTCTTCCTTTCCATATAAATCTTTCCATACAAGGTTTGTTAAATTTGGTGGAAAATTATTTCACTTTTTGAAATATACACTGAATGTTGTCTACTACATGCAAATCTTTGTTCATTCTGATGTAGTAATTTCTTTTTTCTAGTGTGACTTTGCTAAAAATTCAATAATGTACTGTTAAAAAAATCATAACTATACTAAATACATCCCAGAGCACACTTCCATAGATATGCCACTTAACTGCAGGCTCACAGTTCATCGGAGACATTTCTGTTTATTTTGCTATCTTTTGTTAAAGAAATCCACAGTAACAATGATGACCAGACAAAGGGAGGGGAAAAAAGCCATTCATCCATTCATAGGTAATTGAATTCCCTCATATTTCATAAACAGACTACCTATCTGTAGGGTTTGTTTTATTTGAATAACTTTCTTTAAAATGCTTTTCCTTATAAGATGGGAAATTACAATAATGTTTAAGAACTCAAGGTCAAAACATTTTTAAGTTAGTTTATTTGATGGATGCATTGTCATGAGAGAAGGCACCCCTCCTTTCTCTCTCCCCTCTCTCCTACAAATTGCCTTTAGACTGGATGTTTATTGCCCAATGTAAAGAACAAAACAGGGAGGTAATTAAGCCTAGAATTGCCTGCTGGTGCTTATGACAGTCAAACCACCAACCTAGGACTAGGAGTCCTCCCAAATCTGCAAAGAAGGAGCCTTGGTTCAGGAACAAAGCTAAGCAGCAAGACATCATTACTGTTAATTACCTGATAAACAAAGAAGACTTGGTGTCAGTGGCAAAACACCAAACTCAGGGCGGCAGCTGATGCTGTAAAAGACAGTTGGCCTGACTTTGTCCTGTTGAGCATTGTGCTGTGAGATGATCCACCTCCATAAAGAGCTCAAGTAATTAGACCCCAACCACTGTGTTTATCCATGCTGTACCCTGTATAGGGCCCTAAAAACAACAAACAACCTGTTCTCTGGAGACAGGTGGCATCTGCTAAACATCAAATAGGAAAAAAAAGACATGATTTTAAATGGTAGTTCATTAATTTATAAGCCAAAGGACATAAAGACAGGTGAGAAATATGAAGACAGGTGAGGAATACAAAAGTTTGAAAGCACATTGATGTTTATAGTTTCCTTAATAAATAAGAGTTAAAACATAAGATCTATTTCATTGGCCTTTGTGATCTACCTTGAGATGTAAGAAGCACACAAGAAGTATTTTAACAAGAATATTATATATATATATATGTGTGTGTGTATGTATGTATATAAAGATATGTACATATAGGTATTATTATGCATTTGTTGTTTTGTTTTAACCTTTTTTATTCCCATTGTCATTGGTTATATATGAAACTCAACCTAGAAAACAGGTAAATAAGAGGGCAGACAAAATACAGTTCAGACAAGACTTCACTATAGAAGACCTATCTATGTCCATAAAACCGAAGAACATATAGCTGATTGAGTAGATCTGAGTATAAAACAGAGGGTGATGTAGAATTAATGATATCCTTAGATAGACCTAGGTTGCTCCTTGTCAGTTGGCTAGGCTTAGGTGAGTTAGACTTCTCAAATTTGTTTTATTCATATGGAAATAAATTTAATAAGTTGACACATTTTTATCAGCATAATTGCAAGGACTAATAGCCACAGTGTATGTATGTGTATATATATATATATATAAGTATATACATATGCTTAGTGTGGTACTTGATACATAGCAGGCTCTCAGGCAATAGTGGTTCCAATAGCTGAATAGCTGACTTGGACTAAATTACTTTCGAAAGTTGTTAGGCGTTCAGTCCTGTCTGCTTCTTTGCTACCCCATGGACTGTAGCCAACCCACTAGGCCCCCCTGTCTGTAGCATTTTCCAAGCAAAAAACTGGAGTGGGTGCCACTTCCTTCTCCAGGGTATCTCTCCAATCTAGGGATCGAACCTGGGTCTCCTGCTTTGCAGGTGGATTCTTTACTGTCCCAACCATCAGGGAAGCCCAATTAATTTTGAGGCAACCAGGTATTTAAGACTTAAGAATCTTAGAGTGGGCTGAATCATAGCTGACTTGGTAAATATGTGCAGGCAACTCTTCACACTCTCCTCTAGTAGAAACCCTGTTAGCTAAGGTAAGAATAGAGAAAAGCTCTGAATCTCAGAATCTTCACTACTCCAGACATTCCTCACACACTTTAAGATAATGAGATGGTTAAAAGCACTGAATTTGAAGTCAGAATGACCTGGGTTCATATCAAGCTTTGTGCTAGCTAACTCTGTGTGCTTGGTTAAGTAACTTGAACTTTTTATTCACATCCTCATCTAAAAAATGAGATGTGTAGGGATGTATAGGATAACTTCAGAAAGTGAACTACCTAAGTTTCAATCACAAATCCACCATTTACTTAGTTACTTACTAATGCTTCAATACAGTTGTTATGTGGATTTATGAGTTATTTATGAGTATAGGAGTCAGACACGACTGAGCGACTTCACTTTCACTTTTCACTTTCATGCATTGGAGAAGGAAATGGCAACCCACTCCAGTGTTCTTGCCTGGAGAATCCCAGGGACAGGGGAGCCTGGTGAGCTGCCGTCTGTGGGGTCACACAGAGTCGGACACGACTGGAGTGACTTAGCAGCAGCAGCAGTCCTTATAATTCAGGGAAGGCAATGGCACCCCACTCCAGTACTCTTGCCTGGAAAATCCCATGGTCAGAAGAGCCTGGAAGGCTGCAGTCCACGGGGTCGCTAAGAGTAGGACACGAGTGAGCGACTTCACTTTCACTTTTCACTTTCATGAATTGGAGAAGGAAATGGCAACCCACTCCAGTGTTCTTGCCTGGAGAATCCCAGGGATGGGGGAGCCTCATGGGCTGCCGTCTATGGGGTTGCACAGAGTTGGACACCACTGAAGCAACTTAGCAGCAGCCCTTATAATAGTGACTATGTTATGATTTATCCTTATTACCTGCTACTTAGAGACTTTTGAGATCCTCTCAAGTTGAGGCTTTACGTGCCTGTGGATTTAAATGTTTTTAATAATCACTACCTGCACATAATACGGTGCTTCCCTGGTGGCTCAAACAGTAAAGAATTCGCTTGCAATGCAGAAGACACGTGTTTGATCCCTGGGTAAGGAAGCTACCCTAGAGAAGGAAATAGCAGCCCATTCCAGTATTCTTGCCTGGGAAACCCCATGGACAGAGGAGCCTGGTGGCAACAGTCCATGGGTTGCAAAGAGTCAGATGAGACTTAACAACTAGACAACAACAAACAACCCACAATACCATGATTATGCTCCAAATGGTCTTCATCTCCTCATGATTTTCTGAGAGACATTAAATGTACCTTCACATTGGCTTATAAGACAGTCAGTCCCCAGCATGACCACTGCAATTGCCACATGCATGACACTTTCCATGTATTTTCCTTCCTTCTTAGGTTTACTCTATTTCACATAAAGTAATTAACAAACCTACCTGAAAGGGACTCTCAACTGTTACTGCTATTCTAAGATCCCATTCAATGTCACTAAAGTTTTAGTGGATTCCCTACGGACATGGACAGAAAGGATACTTTTACAATTCTCACTCATACTTTGTCACCTGGGCACAAAACACTCCTCATGATCCCAGATTCTCTCCTAACTCCTGTTTCCCTAGGTCTCCAACTCCCACTCATAGTCTGAGGGAAATCAAGATGAAAGTCATCCTTTTCACTGTTATGGTCTCTCTTCTAATACATGCCAGAGCTGTAATGACATGGTACTTAAAGAGCTGTTTGAAAACACAAATTAATGCAAATTACGTGCCCCTTCATGTCGAGCCACAGAATCTATTTCTTTAATTTCATGGATATTAATTTTATAGAATTTGCATGCCTGACATCTTTAAGACTGATCTTTTCTGAATGACCAGGGACCACTGATTGTAAAATGCTGCTCTTCCAATATAAAGACACATTTCTGACTTATCTTTTATGATAAAAAGATTAGTCTGACACAGCACTTTATTCACTATTATAGTTTTGTATAGTGAACTTTTCTGAGTTTTTTATGGCCGTCAATAATTTACATAAATAACTAGAGCATTGAAGTGCATATATTGCAGTTCTAGGTAATGAAAGCAAGCATTACATTTAGCTTAGTAAGTAAGCATCCTCGATAAAATCCACCAAGAAATAATAAAAATTACACATATAAAGTGCTTTATACTTTTATATACATTAGCTCATATAATCCAAAATTCAAAG
>SJYC01042081.1:0-13209 GCA_006408675.1 Madoqua kirkii | reverse complement strand
TTCCATTTTCTGAATATCAATAAAAATCTTAATAATAGTAATATTATTTACTTAATATTACTTATTGAGTGTTTATTATGTACTATTTTCCATAATCTATATGCTATATTTCCCCATCATTATAAAATAACTATAGATTTATCCTACAAAATTTTTATCATAAGTGGAAGAGATTGCTTGCCTAGAAATGCTCCTAATTTTTTTCTTTTACATGATTGCTTTTCCATATGTTTATTAAGTAATATCATTCAAATTGTGTCTCTGAGCAATATTTCCATGTGGTGGCCAAATAATAGGTATTGTGGATTAAACTGGAGTTTTGAAAGATATTTTTTTATTTTCTGAGATAGATTCTTCTGGTAATAAAGTCATGACCTGACATAGTCAGTTACTGATCATGAATCTCCCACAGTGAAGTAAGAGCTCTGGCATTGGCAAGTATAGGAAAAGTTGATAAACACTGAAAACAGGGGGAAAAAAAAAGAAAACTCAAAAAGAAGAGTTTAAGTGAAAGGATCATAAAAGAATTGCTGATATGATTTTAAAATATGAATTAAATTAAGCAAAAAGCAAACAACTTATTAGCATATGCCTTTACAGTCATTTTGAAAATTTAAAGACTTTTAAAACATATTTACTATTCTATCCTGTACACGTAGATGAGTAAAGAAATTTGGTGGAAGGGTATATAGGTGTTAGCAAAAAATGTATGATGAAGTTTTACAAAGCATAAGAAATCTTTGAGTTAGAGGACTGCAGCTTTAAAAAAAATTCAAAACTACTAGGAGGAGGAAGGAAAATTGCCTCAGATTTTAATTATACCATAGATTCCATCCATTCACTATAGTTTTCTGAGTTGTCCTACATACATGTTTTTAATGTTTTCTGCCTTCTGTGCTGCGTTTGCTATTAAAATATATTAAACTATTTTTTAATTCTATTACAGCACTTTGGTCTATCTCACTTGAAGAGATGGCTCACAAAGGGTGTAACAGACACAATCATTTATGATATTATTCTCTAGGAATTAAGGATGGGGCATGAGGAATATGCTTCCCTAGTATCTACTAGGAACAGCTTCCCTGATAGCTCAGCTGGTAAAGAATCTGCCTGCAAAGCAGAAGACCCTGGTTTGGTTCCTGATTTGGGAAGATCCCCTGAAGAAGGGATAAGGCTACCCACTCCAGTATTCTTGGGCTTCCCTGGTGGCTCACTGGTAAAGAATCCTCTGCAATGTGGGAGACCTGGGTTTGATCCCTGGGCTGGGAAGATCCCCTGGAGAAGGGCATGGCAACCTGCTGGCCTGAAGAATTCCATGAACTGTATAGTCCATGGGGTCTCAAAGAGTCAGACATGACTGAGAGACTTTCACATGAGGAATATTTCCATTTCTTACATTTTTAATAACAAACTTACATAAACTTTGTGTTTAGAAAATAATGGAAATTATAGTATCTGGTTCTAAAATATCTGTTCTCAGTATACTTATATCACTGGTTTTTTAATTCAGTAAATTTTCTAATTTAGTAGTCATATATTAATTTATATATGAAAGCTTTACATATAAGATATAAAATTTGTAAATAAATATAAACATTTACATATTAAATGAAACTAAGATCTAATACATTCAATTTTTTTTTCAAATCCCCACAATTTTACAGATTAGGAAAGTGGCTTAGAAAATCAATTCAATTTCCTTAGTTCATATAAATACTTTGTGATAGAAGGCATATTGTCTTTTTACTCAATCTATTAGTCAGACAAAAAGTTTAAATGAATGCATTCAATATAACATACTATGGTAGATATTGAGGATACAACATTAAACAAGGCAGATGTCTTTGCCTTCACAGCCAAGTAGAAGTCTTGAGTAATGTGAGTAATGCATGCATGCTAATTCGCTTCAGTTGTGTCAGACTCTTTGCAGTCCTATGGACTGTAGCCCAACAGGTTCCTCTGTCCATGGGATTCTTCAGGCAAGAATACTGGAATGGGTTGCCATACTCTCCTCTAGGGGATCTTCCCAACCCAGGGATTGAACCTGGGTCTCTTACGTCTCCTGCATTGGCAGGAAGGCACTAGTGCTACCTGGGAAGCTCCAATATGAATCAATATGAATAACTGATATTACTCAGTACTGAATTACTCAGTACTATATGAGTCCCTTGGACTGCAAGGAGATCCAACCAGTCCATCCTAAAGGAGACCAGTCCTGGTATTCATTGGAAAGGATTGATGCTGAGGCTAAAACTCCAGTACTTTGGCCACCTCAAGCAGAGTTGACTCATTGGAAAAGACTCTGATGCTGGGAGGGATTGGGGGCAGGAGAAGAAGGAGATGATAGAGGATAAGATGGCTGGATGGTATCACTGACTCAATGCACATGAATTTGGGTGAATTCCTGGAGTTAGTGATGGACAGGGAGGCCTGGCATGCTGCGATTCATGGGGTTGCAAAGAGTCAGACATGACTGAGCAACTGAACAGAACTGAACTGACTGATACTGAATAATTCAGAAAAATGTAACAAGGGTTCCTGATCTGTTAAAAATTTTAAAAAAATTCTTCTGAACTGACTGATACTGAGTAATTCAGAAACGTGTAACAAGGGTTCCTGATCTACTTGTAAAAATTAAAAAAAAATTCTTTTCTACAGAAGTGTGATTTAGGCTAAAACATAGTTCATTTTTATAGTTTTTTTTTAAATAGTAAAAGATGTTTATCAGTTTTCACAATTAATAGCCAGGCAAAAAATAAAATATAATTATAATTGTGAGTATTAATGGGAAGATGATTAACCTAACAATATAAATAATTGCATATGATTTGGAGGAGGGGGTCAAGCAAAGTGATATGGTAAGTGGAATTGCATTCACGTGTATGTGTTCATTCACCTAGGCAGTCTATGTCTTTTGGTTGGTACAGTAAATCCATTTACATTTAAGGTAATTATTGATTTTTATGATACTATTACCATTTTCTTAATTGTTTGGGGTTTATTTCCTTTGTTTGCTTCCTACCTAGAGAAGTTCCTTTAGCATATATTGTAAAGCTGGTTTGGTGGTGCTGAATTCTCTTAACTTTTGTTTGTCTGAAAAGGTATTAATTTCTCCATCAAATCTGAAGGAGAGTCTTGCTGGGTAGAGTACTCTTGGCTATAGGTTCTTCCTTTTCATAATTTTAAATATATCATGCCATCCCCTTCTTGCTTGTAGAGTTTCTGTTGATAGAGTTTCTTATAGAGTTTCTTGCTGATAACCTGATGGGATGTTCCCTTGTATGTTGTCATTTTTCCCTTGTTACTTTTAATATTTTATCTTTGTCTTTAATTTTTGTCAGTTTGATTACTATGTGTCTTGGTGTGTTCCTCCTTGGGTTTATCCTGCCTGGGAGTCTCTGTGCTTTCTGGACTTTGTTGAATATTTCTTTTCCCATGATAGGGAAGTTTTCAGCTAATATTTCCTCCACAGGAGACCCTCCAACACTAGCAGGTAGTTTTGATTCAGTCTCCTCTGGGGTCACTGATCCTTTCTCCTGTGTTTTGGTGCATGCAAGATTTTGTTTGTGCCTTTCAAGGGTGGAGTCTCGATATCTCCCAGTCCTATGGAAGTCCTATAATCAAATCCCACAGGCCTTCAAGGTCAGATCCCCTGGGGATTTCCCAGTCCCTTTCTGACATGGAGCTCAGAACCTTCACAACAGTGGGAAAACTTTGGCATTCTCATTCTCCAGTTTGTGGTTGGCCAACTGGGAGGGTATAGGATTTGATTTTATCATGATTGTGCCTCTTCTACCATCTTGTTGTGGCTTCTTCTTTGTCTTTGGATGTGAGGTATCTTTGGTGGGTTCCAGCATCCTCCTGTCAGTGGCTGTTCAACAGCTAGTTGTGATTTGGGTGCTTTAGTAGGAAGAGAAGAGCACACTCCACCATACTGAACTGGAAGCTATACATATATATATATATATTTTTTTTAAACTTGAATATTCTATCCTATGCCACGCAGTAGTTTGTACTAATTGGTGGTTGCGTGTTGGAAGCCATTATTCTCAATCACTCAGTTCAGTTAAGTTCAGTTCAGTCACTCAGTCATGTCTGACTCCTTGCAACCCCAGGGATCACAGCACACCATGCCTCCCTGTCCATCACCAACTCCTGGACTTCACTCAGATTCATGTCCATCAAGTTGGTGATGCCATCCACTCATCTCATCCTCTGTCACCCCCTTCTCCTCCTGCCTCCAATCCCTCCCAGCATCAGAGTCTTTTCCAATGAGTCAACTCTTCTCATGAAGTGGCCAAAG
The DNA here is from genome assembly GCA_006408675.1 of Madoqua kirkii. NCBI lineage: Eukaryota > Metazoa > Chordata > Mammalia > Artiodactyla > Bovidae > Madoqua > Madoqua kirkii. The sequence continues at coordinate 8,906 of SJYC01042081.1, read as the reverse complement.
TACTGGAGTTTCAGCTTAAGCATCAGTCCTTCCAATGAACACCCAGGACTGATCTCCTTTAGGATAGACTGGTTGGATCTCCTTGCAGTCCAAGGGACTCTCAAGAGTCTTCTCCAACACCACAGTTCAAAAGCATCAATTATTCAGTGCTCAGCTTTATTCACAATCCAAATCTCATATCCATACATGACCACTGGAAAAACCATAGCCTTGATTAGACAGACCTTTGTTGGCAAAGTAATATTTCTGCTTTTGAATATGCTATCTAGGTTGGTTATAATTTTCCTTCCAAGGAGTAAGCGTCTTTTAATTTCATGGCTGCAATCACCATGTGCAGTGATTTTGGAGCTGAAAAAAATAAAGTCTGACACTGTTTACACTGTTTTCCCATCTATTTGCCATGAAGTGATGGGACCAGATGCCATGATCTTTGTTTTCTGAATGTTGAGCTTTAAGCCAACTTTTTCACTCTCCTTTTTCACTTTTCATCAAGAGAATCTTTAGTTTACATTAAATATGAAGAAAAATATGTTTAGGAAATCATTTTGCATTTCTGAAGACACTAAGTAAGGAAATGCTTAAAATTTAGTGAAGTAATTTATTAAGTTTGAAATGGATATTTACCTCAAAATTGGGTCGGTAAAAGAATATAAAAAGATGGCTGGATGGCATCACTGATTCACTGGACATGAATTTGAGCAAGATCTGGGAGTTGGTGATGGACAGAGAAGCCTGCTGTCCTGTAATCAGTGGGGTCGCGAGAGTCAGACGTGACTGAGCAACTGAACTGAAACTGAAAGGAAGACAAAAAGTAAATTCACAGAAATAAATAGCAGTTCTTGATGACTTTGGGATATTGAAGATAAAGAGAAATTTAATATAATTTTATATTTGCAAGTATGACTATAATAGTTATAATGGTAATAGAAAAAGTCATCTGAATTTATAGCAGGGTGGTTGGCTTATGATCATTAGCCACCAGTCTAGTACTATGTGAACATATATATCAGCATATATATTATATATTATACCAACATATATTAATAACATTTATTTACATAATATGTATTGAAATGGACTAGACAAAAGCTCTCATGTCATAAATTCTAAAACTGAGGTAGAGACTACTGATGTGCTCATGATCATTAAACAGTGAGAGTGGGTTAATAATGATAATATTCTTTTCCATATTAACCTTCTACCATGTAAAATTTGTGAGGGCAGGGACTTTGTCCCATCCAGTACGAGAAGAACACCTGGAACTCAAGCATGCTGCACATGCATGTTAAATGTGTGAGTATATCAGCTCTAGTGAAATGGCAACCCACTCCAGTGTTCTTGCCTGGAGAATCCCAGGGACAGAGGAGCCTGGTGGGCTGCCTTCTATGGGGTTGCACAGAGTCGGACATGACTGAAGCGACTTAGCAGCAGCAGCAGCAGCAGTGAATTCCCCCAAATAGTTCACCCAAACACCACACATATTGAACAGTTAAATTGCATTAAGGAGGCAGTATATTGTAAGAATACCCTGGTAAACATCAGTTGTTGAGGTTGTTAAGGCAGAATGATTGCCCTCAAGAAGTAAGAACCTAAAGGGGATTTCATTTTACCCCAGCATAATATTATCTGCTCTGACCTCCCACACCATTCCTACACTCTCTACTTCTCCCCCTTTATCCTAACCCCAGCATCCTGGTGGCTCAGATTGTAAAGCATCTGCCTGCAATGTGGGAGAGCTTAATTCAATCCCTGGGTCAGGAAGATCCCCTGGAGAAGGAAATGGCCACCCACTCCAGTATTATAGAGGACCAAGGAAGAATAGATTTGGTAGGATTGAAGACTAGATAGCAATCATGTTCCCACTGGAAGTAGGATTGGCTTTTCTTTTCCATCTCTATAGAACATTCTGGAGAATCCCAGAGATGGGGGAGCCTGGTGGGCTGCTGTCTATGGGGTCACACAGAGTCGGACACGACTGAAGTGACTTAGCAGTAGCAGTAGCCACATTGTCATTACATGTCAGACTTTTTGGTATACATTGAAATAAATCACTAAAAAATTAAAATGATTCTTCAGAGAATGTGGGAGAGTTTTAAAATCTTCATTTACTTGATGACATCTCTCAATGTCAGTTTTCCCATGAAGCATTTGATCAATTTTCAACACAGGCACAGCATCAACATAGTGTCAAAGACTGTCTCTATCACAGCCGGCATTGCAACAGAGCTGTTCATTTCTTATGAAATTATGTTCCCTTTGTGACATAAGCAGAACATAAATAAATGTGTTGGAAGAAATTATTTTCATGATTTTAATACGCTCCCTATATTCATGATAAGGGCCACGATCAAACACATTTTCATTTGATAAACCCACTGAACAGATGATCTATAATTCTTTTGGATGCAAAAATCTAAGCAATTTTTAAAAATCATGAGCACCCATTTCAGGATTGATACTGCATAAGGTTACTCTAATTTTCCTGTGAAGTCCAGGTGTTATAACAATTATGGCTCATTATGTTGTCAAAGAAAAACCTGTAACTATTTCCAACTCAAGACAGACTGTGCTGATGCCAATAGGCTTTTCAATACCCTGTGACAATCCAGCCTGCAGAGGTTAGAATTTAGCCTCTACACTGCCATCATTTTGTCTCAGTTCCTAAATCATCTGGCTTATTTGCAGAGATCACAGATAAATCCCTTGCTCATGTTCATTCTTGACAAGTTCTTCCTCTCAGTTCTCAGTATAATAAACATGATTTTCTAATGATTATCTTCTTCAGATTACTTATGGCTTTCATCTAGCACAGTACATGAAGGCAGAGGAGAAGGCAATCCAAACAGAACATGCAGCTTTTAACTTAGCTTCCATGGAGGGAGCAAGAGGTCTTTCACTTAAAATACTTCCTTCATCTCCTTGGCTGCACACCTTGTCCTTTTCTGGTCATCTCTTGTGACCTTGTTTACACAGAGTGACTCTGGTGCCTGTTCCTCTTCTAGAGTATGATCAGCCGGAAACCAGGGAATACTTGCCTGATACTCAGTAATTCATATGTTTCTGATAAAAGCATAATATAGATCCTGTTTTAGAAATACAAATAAAATGACTGAATCATTACATTTTTTGATCTGTCATGCAAGAATTTAAATGTAAGATTGTCATTTAAACTTATAAAACTGCTTTGTTTAAAGCTACATTTCTTTTCTCCAATTTGAAAATAAAATGCTATAAAAGCTTAAGAGCAATGGTTTATTGGTTGTTATATAGAGAATTTTTTTTTTAAAAAAGGAATCAAAAAACTGTTGAGATTATTTGGATTAAAATTCAGTATATCTGTTGCCAATCTGAAAAAAAGGGTACTCAAAGAAAGAAAAAGGATGAGTGTTTCCCTTCATTTACTCCTGCTCTCTGATTCAAATATTTTATATTTGGATATCTAAAGAGGTCTTGAGTTGAGATAACTGAGATGTGAAAAAGTGCATAAAAAGAAAACCATGGCTCTTCAAATGAAATAAGCCACAAAGTCACCATCTTTATCATTTAAACTATTATCACATCGGATTTATAAAAATATGACAGTGATGATGTTAACGAAGGAGAAAGAGAGAAGCAGCAGCTGTACATTGAACATTATTTTATATCTTGATAATGCCATAAAAAAAAAATCAGCTCTTCAGTGGAAATGTTGGGGAGCAAACTTTTAAAAAAATCTGGCATGAATAGTCCCAGGAACTATTGTATAAATATATATATATATATTTATTTACATATATATTTATATACACATATTTATTTACATATATATTTGTATACATATATATGTATTTATGACTCAGATGGTAAAGAATCTGCCTGCAATGTGGGAGACCCAGGTTCAATCCCCGGTTGGAAAGATCCCCTAGAGAAGGGAATGGCAACCCACTTCAGTATTCTTACCTGGAGAATTCTGTGGACAGAGGAGCCTGGTGGGCTACAGTCCATGGAGTCACAGAGAGCTGGATACAACTGAGAGACTCACAACTTCCCTTTTCACTTCATAGTGAATATAAGAATATTTATACATACATATAAACATACAATGTATACATATGCATATATTTATAATGTAAGTGTACATATATTATTATATTTAATCCATTTAGATTTTGTAGTGCTTCTGTTTAAAAGATGATAAGATCCACTTTGGGATAAAAGGTAAATACATTTGATTCATTGAATACAACATGCCCAAATGAAAGAAATACCAAAGGGGTAGGTAGCCAAAACCTTTAATGGCAAAATACTCTGAGCCCACGGAATTTTCTTTTTCTTGCTACAAGAAATTACATTGTTGATTACTTATCACAATAAGAGGAAAACTACGATAATTAAATTAATTTATTTGCTCATAAACTTTAGTGCATTTGATGATGTGTAAAGCTCTAACTAGCTCAATAACCAAATCAGAAGTTTTTTCAAGCAAAAATTATTTTGCACATTTGTAAGTGGCTAAGATATCTGTACCAATGAAACAACATCCTTTGTAATAGATGACTCAACTTTACATATTTTAGTTTATACTTATGCACTCCTATTATCTGTGACTGTAGCCTTCTGAATACAGACATATTATGTTCTTACTTAGTTCAAAAATGCTATGAGAACCTAATACTTTGCATAAAATGAGTCTAAAAATATTCCAGGCCCTATGTGCATGCTCAGTTGCTCAGTTGTGTCTGATCCAATAGACTGTAGCCGCAGAATTCCATGAATTCTGTTCATGGAATTTTCCAGGTAAGAATACTGGAGTGGGTTGCCATTTCTTCTTGCAGGGGATCTTCAAAATCCAGGGATCGAACTCATGTCTCCTGCATTGTAGGAGGATTCCTTACTGTCTGAGCCAACAGGGAATCTTATCAGTGATCAAATGTTTCAATACTAATGATTTATACTCTTAGTATTTAGTTTTGATCCATATTAAAAGTTGCTGAGGGAACATCCCTGGCAGTCCAGGGTAGAAGTGTGGATTCAATCTCTGGTTGGAGACCTAAGATCCTACATGCACTCTGGCCAAAAAAACAAAACATAAAACAGAAGCAAAATTTTAACAAATTCAATAAAGATTGCAATAATGATCCACACCAAAAAAATCCTAAAAAGTAAAGTTGCTGGGCTTAGGAGAGGTGATATATTTAACTTTATCAGTCATTCATACTTAACATCAATCAGTTTTTTATTATGCTCTGCCCTGATAATTATAAATAGGAGAGAGGATAGTTCCAAGGAGCTAAGTGTCTGAGATTGGAGGGGAGGCCACCACAGAGGAGGAGAGAATAGGAAACTAACTTTGTTTATTTCACTGCTATTTAATCTGTGCTGTAAAGCAAGGAAGACACTGATTTACTCTTTAGACTAGGCAAACTGGCATTATGTTCTGAGGCACGTGGACACTATTGACAATGTCTGGTTGACATTTTAGTTCCTTTCTTTGACATTTGTCTTTGTTAGGCTTAAAAAAGGTATCATTATCTTCAATGTTCTTCCCCACCCTCCATCCCTGCCCCCATTCTACAATGCTCAGTGAAATAAAAAAAGATCTATACTTGATCTTTTCTTGACTCCAGTTTCTTCAGGAATAGTACATGTGAATGTACGATTGTTGTGAATGGCATTAAATTTATAATGTGATTTCTTCATCTATTCATTTGCCAGATAATAGAGAAAGAACTGGTGGAGCTGAGGTCAAATCGACATATACAGAAGATATGTGATTTCAGAGCTGGAGACAGCTCCACACACATGGGTTGACTGTCACGGCTACAGAACTGTCATCCCCATCATGCTTAGGCATATTAAATGGCACGACACTTCAGCAGGGCATGTCAATTCACTGAAGAATGATAAAGACTAAGCTGCACGCATGCTAATCTGGAAAGTGTTAGAAAACTGCCTTGTAGCCTATGATTCTAGTTTGAAAAACGACATTGTCCAGCCTGTCGTCATAACAAGAGGAAAGACTTGTTTACAAAATGGCAAGCTGTAGGTGGAAATTTCTGACTTTTTACTCTTGGTTTTATTATTAGGTGGGAATCAAGACAATGGGATTTAAGGATGCAACATGTAAATCTCACAAAGAGGTGGGATAAAAATGAGAACAAGAATGTATCTGAGAAACATAACCAGTCTAGAATTCAAGATATCAAGAAACATGATGATTCCAAAATTAAGCAATATAATAGTGAGCAATAAACAACCAAAGTCAGTAATAGCAAAGCAAATGAAAAACACAGATGTAAGGGAATCTTACTCTTCTTGATTTTTAGAAGCAAAAACCATTTATTTCTCTCAGGCAAGAAATTAAAATTTTAAAAGCCATAACTAATATTCACATCTCTTGAACTGAGTTTTTTTTTTAAAAGAGGAAATGGTTGTTTCTAAGAATTTCATTATCTGATTATAGCTTACGTTGATTTACATCATTTTCTTATTTACACAGGTATGGGTTCAAATTAGATTCAATGGCAAAAATCTAATAGCACTCAGGGATGGAATTTGAACAGATTCAGTGATGGAGGACCAATGGGAAAATAATGGTGCTTCTCCCATATTGGTACAATGTTGCTTACTATTAAATATAAAGAATTAGGCAAGTCTACCAAACACATTTTAGAATTGTACATATGATACAGTCAGCTATACTCATTTCTACGTTGATTTACATCATTTTCTTATTTACACAGGTATGGGTTCAAATTAGATTCAATGGCAAAAATCTAATAGCACTCAGGGATGGAATTTGAACAGATTCAGTGATGGAGGACCAATGGGAAAATAATGGTGCTTTCCCATATTGGTACAATGTTGCTTACTATTAAATATAAAGAATTAGGCAAGTCTACCAAACACATTTTAGAATTGTACATATGATACAGTCAGCTATACTCATTTCTTGAGAATTATAATGAAAATATACATTATTATACATTATAGTTTCAGGAAATGAGTATAGCTGATCATACCGTGTGTGCAGTGACTTTTGATAGGTCACATTCCCCCAGCAAATTCATGATTTTACCTTTAATGATTTCAATTTATTTTGTAGGGAAACAGTCCATTAAGAAACTGCTATGCTATTTTTTAATTACACATTTTCATTCTTGGTTTTTGAACCAGGTCTTGGCCAGCAAATCAAGTGACTTTGATCAAAGTCCTTGGAAAATGTAATGTTTTAAGGACATGTTTAATTGGATCACAGTTTGAAGTGATAGCAAAGTGAGTTTGCCCTTTGTCATAAGGTACCTAGGAATCCTGATCTATATACCTGATTGCTATTGATTTTTCTAGATTTCATTATAAAATCAATAACTGTTGCACAGGGTAAAATAGTTTACAAGGGTTGCAACATACTGTGGACTTCTGAAAACATACTGAGCTCTGTGAAGCCACCCAGGCAGCCAATTAGGAGAAAACATCTATTAGGTAAAAACAGGGCAGTACCATTGACTGCTATTGATTTTCTTAGCCCTGTGAAAAGACAATCAATTAGATAAAGAAGGCTAATGTTACAGCTGCAATTTAATAACCCCTAAAAAAAGAAGGAGGGCTATTGATTCCTGACATGGAATGTTGAGGCTTATTGAAATATACTGAACTTCACCTGTCTTTTAATCAGGCCTGCAGAGAGGAAAGGAAGCCAGCCTTCCCTGCCTTGTGGTAGAGAATCCCAATTATGAGTCTTGGTGAGGCCGGACCTAAGAGATGCAAATGAAACAGAACCTTAGAAGAAACACAAGCCCAGATTGAATACGAAATCATGGAAGCTATTGACAGAAACTGTCTTGGTGAAGGTTGTTTCTTTTTCCACAAGAGCTCACCAGAGTACCACCTGTCATTTTCAAAAGCAAAGTCAGTTTTGCCAACCAGCCGTGAATGACAAATAAAGCTTTATATGAAACACAAGGGCATATTATGGGCTATTGTGAGTTCTGCTAAGTGCTAATTTATCTGGCTTGTTCTCTTCAGCAAACACAGGCACAGACACATGAAACAATCCATCTAATTATGTAGCTATTTAGGAGAAAAACAAAGCAAGGTGTTTTTGTGTGTTGCAGAAGGTACATGATACAAGAAAGGTTTTCACAAAACCTAACGTAGCTAATGAAAATAAATGAAATGCTGTAAGCTGTGACAATTTTAGAACAAATAAACTTTTGCCAGTTTTGGATTTAGGGAGCCCCAGCTGCCTTTCATACACAGATGAGTACTTTCATTCACTTTTTTTATAGTCCCTAATTGGAAATGCCTAATAAGCCTTGTCCCTTTCAAGTATAAAATCTGGGCTAAAATACCTCATATAGATATTTTCTTTATGCTTTTCTTTTCTATTGCATGTATTTGATCCTTTCTCCCTCATTATATATATGCCTTTTTACCAGCAGACAGCTGCTATTCACAATAATTGCTAGGGCAGTCAATTATACTTTAAATAGACCTACTTGAGGACAAATGGTGGTCTAAATTGTACTGTAGGCATACCATACACAAAGACTATGTCATTTCTAGTATCTGAAATATTCTAAATATTCCTGAGCCATGATATAGTTTATATATCTTAGCATGTCAAAGACATTCCCCCAAATATTTCCTGAATACAGCATCCTATTCTGTAAGCCATTACTTAATTACTTAAATTTCTATTTATACACAGAATATATTGTGCTAATTCCCTCTTGTGTATTTAGATAGCATAAATCTGTGTGGGAGGGAATCTATTTTATTAGTATTTCCTTTTTGTTGAAATCCATGTGAACTCAATATACAAGTATTCTTCTAGTAATTAACATGGATGTTTAAAATATGTTCTTGAAAGGGTGTATTTTCCTTAGGAATTATACATTTGTAAAAATGAAAAACTTGATTTGGAT
>SJYC01042080.1:0-17035 GCA_006408675.1 Madoqua kirkii | reverse complement strand
CCAGGGTTGATCTCCTTCAGAATGGACTGGTTGGATCTCCTTGCAGTCCAAGGGACTCTCAAGAGTCTTCTCCAACACCACAGTTCAAAAGCATCAATTCTTTGGTGCTTGGCCTTCTTCACAGTCCAACTTTCACATCCATACATGACCACAGGAAAAACCATAGCCTTGACTAGATGGACTATAGTTGGCAAAGTAATATCTCTGCTTTTGAATATACTATCTAGGTTGGTCATAACTTTTCTTCTAAAGACAGCGTCTTATAATTTCATGGCTGCAGTCACCATCTGCAGTGATTTTGGAGCCCCCCAAAATAAAGTCTGACACTGTTTCCACTGTTTCCCCATCTATTTCCCATGAAGTGATGGGACCAGATGCCATGATCTTTGTTTTCTGAATGCTGAGCTTTAAGCCAACTTTTTCGCTTTTCTCTTTCACTTTCATCAAGAGGCTCTTTAGTTTTTCTTCACTTTCTGCCATAAGGATGGTATCATCTGCATATCTGAGGTTGTTGATATTTCTTCCAGCAATCTTGATTCCAGCTTGTGTTTCTTCCAGTCCAGTGTTTCTCATGATGTACTCTGCATATAAGTTGAATAAACACGGTGACAATATACAGGCTTGACGTCCTCCTTTCCCTATTTGGAAGCAGTCTGTTTTTCCATGTCCAGTTCTAACTGTTGCCTCTTGACCTGCATACAGATTTTTCAAGAGGCAAGTTAACAGGTCTGATATTCCCATCTCTTTCAGAATTTAATGGTATAGTTGCTTAAAATTTTTGAAGGATTTAACTTATGAATGCAAATTTTTAAAAATTTCTTTATTCCAGTAGTGTAATATATATTACTCCAGTAGAGTAATATATATTTTAAAGTGAGAATTTAATAAACATATGCAAATGCCCTCCCTCCCCTTCTATCCAGAGTGTGTGTGTGTATGCTTTGAGCTTCTGAGCCCTCCTGCTGCAACTACTGAAGTCTGGAACTGTAGGGCTGTGCTCTGCAACAAGAGAAGCCACCACAATGAGAAGCTCATGCACTGCAACTTTCTCAGGGAACAGCATCTGCTCACTACGAGAGAAATCCCACACACAGGAATGAAGACCCAGTGCAGCCAAAAAAAATTAGTTAATTAAATTAAAAATGTTTAAAAACCTACTGTAAACTTTGCCTGGTGGAAGACTTTTGAGCTAGAATTAATTAGACTATTTTAATTCTGCTTTTATTATAGAACTGGGGCTGCTGCTGCTGCTGCTGCTGCTAAGTCGCTTCAGTGGTGTCCGTCTAGCTTCTGAGCCCTCCTGCTGCAACTACTGAAGTCTGGAACTGTAGGGCTGTGCTCTGCAACAAGAGAAGCCACCACAATGAGAAGCTCATGCACTGCAACTTTCTCAGGGAACAGCATCTGCTCACTACGAGAGAAATCCCACACACAGGAATGAAGACCCAGTGCAGCCAAAAAAAATTAGTTAATTAAATTAAAAATGTTTAAAAACCTACTGTAAACTTTGCCTGGTGGAAGACTTTTGAGCTAGAATTAATTAGACTATTTTAATTCTGCTTTTATTATAGAACTGGGGCTGCTGCTGCTGCTGCTGCTGCTAAGTCGCTTCAGTGGTGTCCGTCTCTGTGCAACCCCATAGATGGCAGCCCACCAGGCTCCCCTGTCCCTGAGATTCTCCAGACAAGAATACTGGAGTGGGTTACCATTTCCTTCTCCAGTGCATGAAAGTGAAAAGTGAAAGTGAAGTTGCTCAGTCTTGTCTGACTCTTTATGATCCCATGGACTACAGCCTACCAGGCTCCTCCATCCATGGGATTTTCCAGGCAAGAGTATTGGAATGGGGTGCCATTGCCTTCTCTGAGAACTGGGGAAAATAGAGGCAAATCTGTCAACATTTATCTCCCTCTTTGTATGCAAATTGCATAACTAATGTGAAAATATGTTTCCATCACAAAAATGATAAGATATAGCATTCCAAATCAATAAGTCTCTTAAAGTGATTAGCGTAAGAAATTAATGATGAATCCTCTCTTTAGGAGTGTTACTTTTACTAGCCCTTGCTATTTTGATTTTAAGAGATAATAGTTTAAATCAGAGATTCTCAACTGAGAAAAGTGTTCTCTGATTTTGATCAGTGAACAACTCTGGAAACACTTTGGTTGTCATGATTAGGGAACAGAGGGCTCCTGAGATCTAGTGGTTAAAGACCATATCTAGCAATGCACAGGATAATATCATAAAACAAAGAACTATTCAGCCCAAAGTATCCTTAGCACTGCTGTTGAGAAACCCTAGTTTAGAAGTATGACCTTTGCTTTCATTGTCTTGTGCATCATTTTGCTTTCATTTTCATATGCATTATATGCATATTGGAAATGTGCATATGCTGAAAATCAAAAAGAAACACTCCAAAATTCTGTATATATTAAATCATTTATCACTGGTACAATAGAGGACAAAGCATTGTCTTGAGGACGCCATAATTTCTTTGGGGGATGAACTCTTTATTCAGTCCTACATAGGCACTTATGGGAATCCAGATGTATAATTTTTAGGAAATTATTGTGTTGATTTTTTTCATTACTTCATTAATTGAAGAGCATGAAAATAGACACTGACAAGTGAATTTGCTAACTCATTATCCACAGTGATTTTATAAGAGTTTTGCTGTAGACACAGAATTCCATTATAACATGCTTACCTAGTTTGTTTAGTCACTAAGTCATGTCTGACTCTTGAAACTCCATGCAGTGTAGCCTGCCAGGGTCCTCTCTCCATGAGATTTCCCAGAATACTAGAGTGGGTTGCCATTTTCTTCTCCAGGAAATCTTCCCTACCAAGGATTCAAACCCAGGTCTCCTGCACTGCAGGCAGATTCTTTACCAACTGAGCTACTAGAGAAGGCCATAATTACCTTGTTCTACAAGAAATTTCCATTATCTCCAAAACTGATATTCATGCCCTAAGCATTATGTTTTCCTTTACATAACAAATGGCTGCCCTGTAGAGCAAAGAGCTACAAAATGATGTGTGGAAATCTGAATTCAGAACCATTTTGCAGATACGGAAAGAAAACACATTTGAAAGAATCTCATTTTCTTTATTCTAAGAATCTTATACATTCTGTTCTTTCACTGTTATTAATTTGATAAGAATTGTGCTGTTGGACCAACAGGCTGACAGGCTAAATGTTGAGACTTCAAATTTTACAGCTAACCTCTACAGCATCTAGCTTCAGTGCTTCATTTTGTTGTCACCTCCTCTTACAGAGATACAAAATCTTTTTTCTTTTCTAATTGTATTGCCTTTATTCAATTTGACAATATGGTTACTTTCTTCATATTCTTCTTAGTTCTGCTTTGTTTTTTAATTGAAGTATGCTGCTGCTGCTGAGTCGCTTCAGTTGTGTCCTACTCCATGCAACCCCATGGACGGCAGCCCACCAGGCTTTTCCATCCCTGGGATTCTCCAGGCAAGAATACTGGAGTGGGTTGCCATTTCCTGCTCCAATTGAAGTATAGTTGATTTATGTTGTTGGAGACAGAGGATCTTGGTCTATCACTTCATTATTAAAATTTAAGATGAATAACAAAGTTAGTGGGACTCATTTTTTAAAATTTGGTATTCAAAGTTTGTAAATTATCCTAAATTTTTCATTTTTAATGCTTGAATTGTAGAATAATATTGAAAATCTATATAGCTTAATAAAAATTAAAATAATTGTCAACTTGCCTGAATCCATATAACTGAAAAAATTAGATATTAACTTGTGGTTGAGGACATGTAAAATTTTGAAGTAACATCTATCAGCTTATCTACCCATGATTTTCCGCTTAACCCTATACTGAACATTTATTCAAAATAATTAATAATGTTTATCATCAGTTCAGTTCAGTTCAGTCATTCAGTCATGTCCAACTCCTTGCAACCCCATAGACTGCAGCACGCCAGGCTTCCCTGTCCATCACCAGCTCCAAGAGTTTACTTAAACTCATGTTCATTGAGTAGGTGATGCCATCCAACCATCTCATTTTTCCTCTGCTCTCAGAACTCCTTGATTATGTAATAGTGTCACTGTTTTGCTACATTTGCCTTCCTATTTATATTAAAATTGATTATATTCTTATTTTAATAGAAATGGCTAAACCCTAAATTTCTTGAGAGAAGAAGATATATTTAGTTGAGCTGTGTTCATGCTCATAATGCCTAATAAAATTTGCTTTTAAGAAACACTTATTGAAATTTAAAAAAAATCTTTAGTGAATAAATTATGGTGTACTTACAATTTCTTGATATTTGTTCATATATCATTCAAACTATTGCTCACAACCTTCTTGAAACTCTATTTTCACTTTACAAAAAGTACACTATCTCATTCTTCTTGAGATTCTTTTTCATCTGCTTGCCATTTATTTTCCATTTCTTAAATGTATATGATCTCCAACATTCTTTCCTCATCCATCTTCTCTGTATTTCCCATCTTCCCTTGGCTTCCTCAAAGATCTAACCCAGTGAAGTTATGTTGGTTCTCATGTAGTCATTATCTTGCCTTCATTTTGGGAACTCAGGCAATACCATTGGCCATATCTATGTGCATGCATATGGTAGGTGCTGCTGCTGCTGCTGCTAAGTCGCTTCAGTCATGTCCGACTCTGTGCGACCCCATGGACTGCAGCCCACCGGTGTGTGCTAAATCACTACAGTGGTGTCCAACTCTTTGTGGCCCTATGGACTGTAGCCCACCAGGCTCCTCTGCCCATGGGATTGTCTAGGCAAGAACATTGAAATGGATTGCCATGCCCTCCTCCAGGAGGATCTTCTGGACCCAGGTATTGAACCTGGGTCTCCTGTACCTCCTGCATTAACAGATGGGTTCTTTAGCACTAGTGCCACCTGGGAAGTCCCCATATCGACATACCTCTTGCTAATGGCAATAAGTTCAAAACAAAATTAATGGTAAGTAGCATTTCACTGTATTATTCTATTTCTGTAAATTATTCTGTAAATAGAGTAAGGATATAGTTTAAAACATTAATACAATGAGAATTTTGCATCAGTCATTCCAATGAATATTCAGGACTGATTTCCTTTAGGATGGACTAGTTGGATGTCCTTGAAGTCCACAGGACTCTCAAGAGTCTTCTCCAACTCCACAGTTCAAAAAAGCATCAATTCCTCGGTGCTCAGCTTTCTTTACAGTCCAACTCTCACATGACTGATGCTGAAGCTGAAGTTCAAGTACTTTGGCCACCTGTTGAGAAGAACCGACTCATTGCAAAAGAACTTTATCCTGGGAAAGATTGAGGGCAAGAGGAAAAGGAGGAGGCAGAGGATGAGATAGTTAGATAATATTACCGACTCATAGACATGAGTTTGAGCAAACTCAAGGAGATAAGTGAAGGACATGGAGGCCTGGTATGCTGCAGTTCATGGGGTTGCAGGGAGTTGGACACAGTTTAGGGACTGAATAACAGCAAATTATTTTTCAAAATGAACAAAGAACGCTGAAAATTCAAAAGCAAAAATAAAAACAATTCAAGTGAAAAATAGGCCAAATATCTGAACAGGTACCTCACCAAAGATAATAGAGTAACATCAAATAAGCACTTGAAAAGATACTCTACATTGTATATCATCAAGAAACTGCAAATTAAGAAAACAATGAGATAAGACTACATTCCTACTGCTGCTGTCATTCCTATTAGAATTGTCAAAATTTAGGACTCTGACAGCACCACACGTTAGGAAGTGTATGAAGCAATAGGAATTCTCACTCACTCCTTTTGAAAAGATACTCTACATTGTATATCATCAAGAAACTGCAAATTAAGAAAACAATGAGATAAGACTACATTCCTACTGCTGCTGTCATTCCTATTAGAATTGTCAAAATTTAGGACTCTGACAGCACCACACTTTAGGAAGTGTATGAAGCAATAGGAATTCTCACTCACTCCTGGTGGAAATGTAAAATGATGGAACACTTTTGTTAAAGTGTTTGGTAGTTTCTTACAAAAATAATCAAGATGTGTATAAGAGACAGAAAACATTCTTGTTTAGTTACTCGGTCACATCTGACTCTTTGAACCCCTTTGGACTGTAGCCACCAGACTTCTCTCTTCATGGGAGTTTTCAGTCAAGAATACTGCAGTGGATTGCCATTTCCTCTTCCCAACCCAGGGATTCTATCCTCATCTCCTTTGTCTCCTACATTGCAGGTGGATTCTTTACCCTCTGAGCTAACAGGGAATCCTGACTTCTGAGAGAACATGCAAGTGAGAAGAAGTGGAGTGAAATATTTAAAATGTTAAGAGAAAAACCCACTAACCTAGTATTCTTTATCTTGGAAAAATATCTTTCAGAAGTGAAGGAAAAATAAAGAGCTTCTCAGACAAAGAAAAACTGAGGCAATTTGTTGCAAGTAGATCTACAATGTAAAAAAATCTCAAAAGCAAATTCCTTAGAAATAAGGATAATGGTATAGGTTAGATATTAGGATCTACATAAATGAACAACATCAGAGAAGGAATAGGTGAAGGTAAAATAGTACTTTTATTTTTTATTCTTAATTGAGCCAACATTTAACAGTCTTTCAAAATAATATTAGCAGCAATATATTTATATACATTTATAAGATGTGTATAAGAGACAGTAATAATTCATACTAGTAAAGTAATGCAGTTATGGCTTATTTCACTTTAATTTGCTTATTTATTATTTCTAACTTTTCTTCAGATATCTATATGGATACATGTAGGCACAAATATAAACAATAAAATATTATTTTAAAATAAATCATGCTCGATGGCTTTCCCTTTCTGCAGGGAAGAAAACCATTTTGCTGCCTATAATACCTGAAATTTATGGACAAATTATCAAACAATTTATTTAGGAAACAAAAAAGAAATTGAATTTTGTTAAGAGCACATACAAAAAATGAAAATATTTGCTACTTTTTATCTCCTTAATTTACTTTGGAGTTTTGTATGCTGAGTTGACATTGCCTTATACTAGCTGGAGGAGGGCACAACAGCTCACTCCTGTATTCTTGCCAGGAGAATCCCATGGACAGAGAGCCTGGTGGGCTTCCATCCCTGGATTGGGAAGATCCTCTGGAAGAGGTCACAGCAACCCACTCTGGTATTCTTGCCTAGAGAATCCCATGGACAGACAGCCTATTGGGCTACAGCCCATAGAATCACAAAGAGTTGGACACAAATGAAGCTGTTTAGCAGACCTTATACTGGAAGAGCTTATACTTTCTATGGGTAAGTTTTACAGATTCAAGGTGTGGATAGTGTGAGACACTGAGTAATGGCATGAAAAGGAGACAAGAAGATTGGAAACATTCATTTTGGGGAATTATATATAAAAGGGCAAAACCATAGGGGTGATTCTGACAATAGAATTAGTTAACTTTAGCTGAAATGTAAGTTTCAAAAGTCTATAATGAAAACTAAACTAAATAAAGTACATGTTTAGAAAAGCTTTTGAAGACTGTCAAAATAATCCCATACCAATAATTTATAAAATACTCTAGAGTGTACAAAGGTGTTGGATGAGATTACTTTCTTTGTCATTGAATTAGGATAAACCTCAAAACTGAAGTAGGGGGTACTAACTTTTCTGCATGACAAATACAGTTATAGTCAAGAGAAAATGTTTCAGTTGAGGTTTACTATGAGGCAAGAAAGTCAAACTTAGTGTCATCAGTTACCACCCAGTTACTCTCAAGTCTGCGTTTAAAACAAGCAGAAAAGCACCAAAGCAGGAGCAAGAGAGCTGAGAGTAACGGGCCTTGTGAGAAATGTCTCTAAGCCAAGAAAAGAGGCCAGAGAGACCTGCATAAAATCATGCCTAGAAGCTGCACACTACAATTAGAGACTGAATTCTTGTTTCTTAACTGGGTATTTTCTGAATTGCTGAATCTATAATTCCATCAGTTCAGTTCAGTTCAGTCACTCAGTTTTGTCTGACTCTTTGTGAACCCATGGACTGTAGCACTCCAGGCTTCCCTGTTCTCCTCCATCTCCCAGAGCTTGCTCACCTCATATCCATTGAGTCAGTTATGCCATCCAACCATCCCATCCTCTGTCATTCCCTTCTCCTCCTACCTTCAGCCTTTCCCAGCATCAGGGTCTTTTCAAGTGAGTCACTTCCATCAGGTGGTTTTATTCTTGCAAAATGTGTTGAGAGAATGCTTGGGGACCTATCGCAAGATCTTCCTAATTTGGGGGCAAAAGTGAACACAAGCCTCCGTTTGATATTTCTGAAGGTAGGAGGTATAAAAAAATGGCCTCACTTAGCAAAGTAAGAAGGGATCAGGCAGTTGTGGGCCTGATTACTCAAGCCTACTGATTTAAATGTTTGTTAATCACATTTTTTTTTTAAGTACCATCACAGCAGTTTCTATACTAATGTTGGAGAAACAATTGGGCACCATAGCCAGACCAAGTTAATACATAAATGTAACCATTTCAACCTGACCCATGCTAAACAATTTAACATTCATATACATCCCGTGACACTTTACCTAATATCCAAATTCAGATAATAATAAGGTCATATTTCTCCCTAATATGATACAACTATCCTCATGCATCTGAAAATTCACTAACTCCCCAGAAGAGAAGGTGATATTAATTCTTTCCTTTAATATCCTGTAACTTAAATACTGTGAAGTAAAACCAATGATAATTAAATGCTATAATGTAAAGTTAGTGCATCTTATACGATAAAAGGTTAAGAGAGAAAAAATTAGATAATTGTTACACACACGCACTCAACACAAAGCAAGGAAGAAATATTCATGACAATTACTATTCTTGTTTCTCTAACTAGCATTTGTTTGTAGCTGATAATTTGTGACTATCTTCTTCCACTATCCATTCTCTATTTCTTTTGTAGTACACCACTTACAAAAAAATGTAACATATGCTAATATGGATACCATAAGTAGAAAAAAGGAAAAAGAACAAAAGAAATATTTGAAATAATAATGACAGAATTTGCCTGACAATGTCAGACACCAAACTACAGATCCAGGAAATGCAGAGGCCATCAAGGAGGGTAAATGCAGGAAAAAAAAAATTCTAGGCATATTATATCCTAACTTCAGAGAATCAAAGATAAAAAGGAATTTTGAAAAATGTCAAAGGAAAAATATACTTTCTCTATAAAGGAACGAGGTAAACTATATCTGCCTGACTTCTCAGATTGCTTAAAACATTCTTGTTTAGTTACTCGGTCACATCTGACTCTTTGAACCCCTTTGGACTGTAGCCACCAGACTTCTCTCTTCATGGGAGTTTTCAGTCAAGAATACTGCAGTGGATTGCCATTTCCTCTTCCCAACCCAGGGATTCTATCCTCATCTCCTTTGTCTCCTACATTGCAGGTGGATTCTTTACCCTCTGAGCTAACAGGGAATCCTGACTTCTGAGAGAACATGCAAGTGAGAAGAAGTGGAGTGAAATATTTAAAATGTTAAGAGAAAAACCCACTAACCTAGTATTCTTTATCTTGGAAAAATATCTTTCAGAAGTGAAGGAAAAATAAAGAGCTTCTCAGACAAAGAAAAACTGAGGCAATTTGTTGCAAGTAGATCTACAATGTAAAAAAATCTCAAAAGCAAATTCCTTAGAAATAAGGATAATGGTATAGGTTAGATATTAGGATCTACATAAATGAACAACATCAGAGAAGGAATAGGTGAAGGTAAAATAGTACTTTTATTTTTTATTCTTAATTGAGCCAACATTTAACAGTCTTTCAAAATAATATTAGCAGCAATATATTTATATACATTTATAAGATGTGTATAAGAGACAGTAATAATTCATACTAGTAAAGTAATGCAGTTATGGCTTATTTCACTTTAATTTGCTTATTTATTATTTCTAACTTTTCTTCAGATATCTATATGGATACATGTAGGCACAAATATAAACAATAAAATATTATTTTAAAATAAATCATGCTCGATGGCTTTCCCTTTCTGCAGGGAAGAAAACCATTTTGCTGCCTATAATACCTGAAATTTATGGACAAATTATCAAACAATTTATTTAGGAAACAAAAAAGAAATTGAATTTTGTTAAGAGCACATACAAAAAATGAAAATATTTGCTACTTTTTATCTCCTTAATTTACTTTGGAGTTTTGTATGCTGAGTTGACATTGCCTTATACTAGCTGGAGGAGGGCACAACAGCTCACTCCTGTATTCTTGCCAGGAGAATCCCATGGACAGAGAGCCTGGTGGGCTTCCATCCCTGGATTGGGAAGATCCTCTGGAAGAGGTCACAGCAACCCACTCTGGTATTCTTGCCTAGAGAATCCCATGGACAGACAGCCTATTGGGCTACAGCCCATAGAATCACAAAGAGTTGGACACAAATGAAGCTGTTTAGCAGACCTTATACTGGAAGAGCTTATACTTTCTATGGGTAAGTTTTACAGATTCAAGGTGTGGATAGTGTGAGACACTGAGTAATGGCATGAAAAGGAGACAAGAAGATTGGAAACATTCATTTTGGGGAATTATATATAAAAGGGCAAAACCATAGGGGTGATTCTGACAATAGAATTAGTTAACTTTAGCTGAAATGTAAGTTTCAAAAGTCTATAATGAAAACTAAACTAAATAAAGTACATGTTTAGAAAAGCTTTTGAAGACTGTCAAAATAATCCCATACCAATAATTTATAAAATACTCTAGAGTGTACAAAGGTGTTGGATGAGATTACTTTCTTTGTCATTGAATTAGGATAAACCTCAAAACTGAAGTAGGGGGTACTAACTTTTCTGCATGACAAATACAGTTATAGTCAAGAGAAAATGTTTCAGTTGAGGTTTACTATGAGGCAAGAAAGTCAAACTTAGTGTCATCAGTTACCACCCAGTTACTCTCAAGTCTGCGTTTAAAACAAGCAGAAAAGCACCAAAGCAGGAGCAAGAGAGCTGAGAGTAACGGGCCTTGTGAGAAATGTCTCTAAGCCAAGAAAAGAGGCCAGAGAGACCTGCATAAAATCATGCCTAGAAGCTGCACACTACAATTAGAGACTGAATTCTTGTTTCTTAACTGGGTATTTTCTGAATTGCTGAATCTATAATTCCATCAGTTCAGTTCAGTTCAGTCACTCAGTTTTGTCTGACTCTTTGTGAACCCATGGACTGTAGCACTCCAGGCTTCCCTGTTCTCCTCCATCTCCCAGAGCTTGCTCACCTCATATCCATTGAGTCAGTTATGCCATCCAACCATCCCATCCTCTGTCATTCCCTTCTCCTCCTACCTTCAGCCTTTCCCAGCATCAGGGTCTTTTCAAGTGAGTCACTTCCATCAGGTGGTTTTATTCTTGCAAAATGTGTTGAGAGAATGCTTGGGGACCTATCCCAAGATCTTCCTAATTTGGGGGCAAAAGTGAACACAAGCCTCCGTTTGATATTTCTGAAGGTAGGAGGTATAAAAAAATGGCCTCACTTAGCAAAGTAAGAAGGGATCAGGCAGTTGTGGGCCTGATTACTCAAGTCTACTGATTTAAATGTTTGTTAATCACATTTTTTTTTTAAGTACCATCACAGCAGTTTCTATACTAATGTTGGAGAAACAATTGGGCACCATAGCCAGACCAAGTTAATACATAAATGTAACCATTTCAACCTGACCCATGCTAAACAATTTAACATTCATATACATCCCGTGACACTTTACTTAATATCCAAATTCAGATAATAATAAGGTCATATTTCTCCCTAATATGATACAACTATCCTCATGCATCTGAAAATTCACTAACTCCCCAGAAGAGAAGGTGATATTAATTCTTTCCTTTAATATCCTGTAACTTAAATACTGTGAAGTAAAACCAATGATAATTAAATGCTATAATGTAAAGTTAGTGCATCTCATACGATAAAAGGTTAAGAGAGAAAAAATTAGATAATTGTTACACACACGCACTCAACACAAAGCAAGGAAGAAATATTCATGACAATTACTATTCTTGTTTCTCTAACTAGCATTTGTTTGTAGCTGATAATTTGTGACTATCTTCTTCCACTATCCATTCTCTATTTCTTTTGTAGTACACCACTTACAAAAAAATGTAACATATGCTAATATGGATACCATAAGTAGAAAAAAGGAAAAAGAAGAACAAAAGAAATATTTGAAATAATAATGACAGAATTTGCCTGACAATGTCAGACACCAAACTACAGATCCAGGAAATGCAGAGGCCATCAAGGAGGGTAAATGCAGGAAAAAAAAAATTCTAGGCATATTATATCCTAACTTCAGAGAATCAAAGATAAAAAGGAATTTTGAAAAATGTCAAAGGAAAAATATACTTTCTCTATAAAGGAACGAGGTAAACTATATCTGCCTGACTTCTCAGATTGCTTAAAACATTCTTGTTTAGTTACTCGGTCACATCTGACTCTTTGAACCCCTTTGGACTGTAGCCACCAGACTTCTCTCTTCATGGGAGTTTTCAGTCAAGAATACTGCAGTGGATTGCCATTTCCTCTTCCCAACCCAGGGATTCTATCCTCATCTCCTTTGTCTCCTGCATTGCAGGTGGATTCTTTACCCTCTGAGCTAACAGGGAATCCTGACTTCTGAGAGAACATGCAAGTGAGAAGAAGTGGAGTGAAATATTTAAAATGTTAAGAGAAAAACCCACTAACCTAGTATTCTTTATCCTGGAAAAATATCTTTCAGAAGTGAAGGAAAAATAAAGAGCTTCTCAGACAAAGAAAAACTGAGGCAATTTGTTGCAAGTAGATCTACAATGTAAAAAAATCTCAAAAGCAAATTCCTTAGAAATAAGGATAATGGTATAGGTTAGATATTAGGATCTACATAAATGAACAACATCAGAGAAGGAATAGGTGAAGGTAAAATAGTACTTTTATTTTTTATTCTTAATTGAGCCAACATTTAACAGTCTTTCAAAATAATATTAGCAGCAATATATTTATATACATTTATATACAAGTGAAGCGAATGACAGCAATGATAAAAAGGGCATGATGGAAAAGTTGTGATCATTTTGTCACTATAGGAAACTTCATTATCTATAAAGCCATGTAGCGTATTTGAAAGTGGATTTGGATTAGTCGTAAATATATATTGCAAACAAATCTATGTGAGGAAAACTACAAAACTCTGATGAAGGAAATCAGAGAATAATTAAATAAATGAAGAGCTATTTCATGACTCAATATCATTGAAATGTCAGGTTTTTCCAACTTGAAATGTAGACTCAACACAATTACAATCAAAATCCCAGTAAGTTATTCTGTGGACAGTGACAAACTGATTCTAAAGTTTATATGGAGAGAAAAAATCCCAGAATATTTGATACAATATTGAAGAAGAATACTGTTGAATTACTAACACTGTTCAACTTCAAGACTTACTACATAGCTACATTGGTAGCAGAACAGGGAAATAGATAAATGGATCACACACATACAAATATAGTCAACTGATCTTTGATGAAGGAGCAGAGGCATTAAAGGAGAAAAGATAGTGGTGCTGGAAAAACTATACATTCAAGTGTTTAAAAAATGAACCTAGACAGAGATCTTGCACCCTTCATACAAGTGCATGCATGCTAAGTTACTTCATTTGTGTCCAACTCTTTGTGACCCTATGGACTGTATCCCACCAGGCTCTCTGTCTATGGAATTTTCATGGAAAGAATAAGTACTGGAATGGGCTGTTTTGTCCTCCTCCAGGGGGTTTTCACAACCTAGGGATTCAATGTGCATCTCTTCTGTCTCCTGCATTGGCAGGCAGGTTCTTTACCACTAGCGCCATCTGAGAAACCCCTCTCACAAACAGACAGACAGACAGACAGACAGACAGACAGACAGACAGACAGACACACACACACACACACACACACACACACACACAATCTCAAAATGAGCAACATACCTATGTAAATTCAATACAGCAAACTTTTAGAGGATTACA
Organism: Madoqua kirkii; assembly: GCA_006408675.1. NCBI lineage: Eukaryota > Metazoa > Chordata > Mammalia > Artiodactyla > Bovidae > Madoqua > Madoqua kirkii. Next base: position 3,046 of record SJYC01042080.1, on the reverse strand, counting down.
TTGGAGAAACGTAGATGATCTTGAGTTTGGCAATGACTTCTTAAATAAACCAAAAGCACAACCCATGAAAAAAATATTTGATACAATGAACGTCATTAATTTAAAAGTTTCTCCTCTGCAAAACATAGTCAAGAGAACAAAAATGCTAGCCACGTACTGGGAGAAAACTGTTGCAAAAGCATATCTAATAAGAAACTGAAAGTGAAGAGGAACTAAAGAACTTCTTGATGAAGATGAAAGAGAAGAGTGAAAAAGCTTGCTTAAAACTCAACATTCGAAAAACTAAAATTATGGCATCCAGCCCCATCAGTTCAGCTCAGTCCAGTTCAGTTGCTCAGTCACGTTTAACTCTTTGCAACCCCATGGACTGCAGTACTCCAGGCTTACCTGTCCATCATGAACTCCTGGACCTTACTCAAACTAATGTCCATTGATTCGGTGATGCCATCCAACCACTTCTGTTGTCCCCCTCTCCTCCTGCCTTCAATCTTTCCCAGCATCAGGGTCTTTTCTAATGAGTTGGCTCTTTGCATCAGGTGGCCGAAGTATTGGCGTTTCAGCTTCAGCATCAGTCATTCCAATGAATATTCAGGACTGATTTCCTTTAGGATGGACTAGTTGGATGTCCTTGAAGTCCACAGGACTCTCAAGAGTCTTCTCCAACTCCACAGTTCAAAAAAGCATCAATTCCTCGGTGCTCAGCTTTCTTTACAGTCCAACTCTCACATGACTGATGCTGAAGCTGAAGTTCAAGTACTTTGGCCACCTGTTGAGAAGAACCGACTCATTGCAAAAGAACTTTATCCTGGGAAAGATTGAGGGCAAGAGGAAAAGGAGGAGGCAGAGGATGAGATAGTTAGATAATATTACCGACTCATAGACATGAGTTTGAGCAAACTCAAGGAGATAAGTGAAGGACATGGAGGCCTGGTATGCTGCAGTTCATGGGGTTGCAGGGAGTTGGACACAGTTTAGGGACTGAATAACAGCAAATTATTTTTCAAAATGAACAAAGAACGCTGAAAATTCAAAAGCAAAAATAAAAACAATTCAAGTGAAAAATAGGCCAAATATCTGAACAGGTACCTCACCAAAGATAATAGAGTAACATCAAATAAGCACTTGAAAAGATACTCTACATTGTATATCATCAAGAAACTGCAAATTAAGAAAACAATGAGATAAGACTACATTCCTACTGCTGCTGTCATTCCTATTAGAATTGTCAAAATTTAGGACTCTGACAGCACCACACTTTAGGAAGTGTATGAAGCAATAGGAATTCTCACTCACTCCTGGTGGAAATGTAAAATGATGGAACACTTTTGTTAAAGTGTTTGGTAGTTTCTTACAAAAATAATCATGCTCTGAACATATGAAACAGAAGTGGCACCTTTTGGTGTTTACCCAAAGGATTTGAAACTTACCCCTACAAAAATCTGTACATAGATATTTATAGCTCCTTTATTCATAATTGCCAAAACTAGGAAGAAAATAAGAGTTTTTCCCTAGGTAAGTGCATAAACAAACTGTGGTACAGCCAGCCAATGGAATATCATTCTTTACTCACAGCAAATGAGCTATCAAGTTATAAATTGACATGGAGTAAACTTAGATGCAAATTACTTAGGGAAGGAAGCCAATCTTAAAATGCTACATGCTGTTTATGATTCAAAATATATGACATTCTGGAAAAAGAAGGGCATCCCTGGTAGCTTAGATGGTAAAGAATCTGCCTGCAATGGAGGGAATCCAGGTTTGATCCCTGGCTTGGGAAGATCCCCTGGAGAAGGAAATGGCAACCCACTCCAGTATTTCTGCTTGGAGAATTCCATGGACAGAGGAGCCTGATGGGCTACAGTCCATGGGGTTGCAAACAGCTGGACACAGTTGAGAAACTAACACATACACATGAAGAGAGTAAAAAAAACAGTGGTTGGCAGATATTAGAGGGGAGTGGGAGAATATGTGAAGCACACAGGATATTTAGGGCAGAGAAGCTATTCTATATGGTACATGTAATGGTGATTACACATGTATACGTTTGTCTAAGCCCATAGAATTAACACCACCAAGAGTGAACCCTAATGTAAATTATGGACTTAGGGTGACAAGGACACATCTGTGTACCTTCATCACATGAAAAAATGTACCATTCTGATGAGGGATATTGATAATAGGGGAGGCTGTGCCTGTGCAGAACAGTGTGTATGAAAAATCTTTGTAAAACCCACTCAATGTTGCTGTAGACCAAAACTCTAAAAGATGAGACTACTAAGGCAAACAATAATGACAGCACCAAATGCTATCAAGAAGGCAGGAAAAAAATCATTTAAGTATCACTGATGGGAATGAAAAATGTTATATCTAGTTTTGGAAAGAATATTATAGTTCCTTATTTATATATACTTCCTTATGATACCACCCAGCAATTGCACACTTAATCATTTATCTCAAAGATACGACAACACAGAAATATGCACATGATATTCAGAGTGGCTTTATTCATATAGTGAAAACTTTAAACCATCAATTCCATCAATATGTGAATGGTTAAACAAAATTATATGCATTCCTCTCATGAAATATACTACTTAGCGATGTAAAGGAATGAACTATTGATAGAGCAACTTGCACAGATTTCAAGGGAATTTTACTGAATGAAAAATAAGGCCAATACCATGTGAATGATATACCAAAACCCAGTACAAATAGAGTTGACCCTTGAATAAAGCAGGCTTGTTTTTCTACCCATTGGGAAATCCACATGTAATTTATAGTCAGACCTCCCTATACACCAGTTTCTCCATATCTGAGCTTCTGTTTAAAGGCTCCTTATCTGTGGATTTGACTAGCTTCAGATGGTATAATAGTGTTGTATTTATTACTGAAAAAAACAATATGTGTTACGTGGGTTCATGCAGTTCAAATCAATGTTGTTAAAAAATCAACTGTAAATCACGTAAATAATTTCATTTATGTGGCAATTTTGAAATTACAAAAGAATAAAGACAGAGAATACCTTAATGGTTGCTAGTAGTTGGTT